>PVJD01003601.1:0-158836 GCA_004026545.1 Mormoops blainvillei
GCCCTGGGACACCTCTGCTCAAAACCGCTAGGAGCCCCCAGGCACAAAACACTCTGATTGACACACTCACCGCTCCAGCTCACGCCTTCCTGATTTTTAAAAAAACTTGCCTCTACCCCCAACTCTTTTCTCAATTTCCCTAACCAAATCACACCTAAGGAACAGAAGGAATGGAAGGAAAGAGTCTAGAAAGGTTGGAGAAGGTTTCTCTGGGTCTGGAGAAAAGAATCGAAATATTCTTTTTCTTTCCTTTCATAGCTACTCTCAATTTTTGGCAAATGTGGGCAAAAAGAAAAAAAAAGAAAAAAGTCCCCACGGAGCGGTTTCAGGGACAGATGCGGATGGAGGGCAGATTCAACACGCAGGCGGGGGAGAAGGGTCAGGGGGAGATTGTAGTCGAAGTGCGTTCTCTGAAGTTTTGGGGTTTTTTTTAATTAGCTCTCTTTTCCTAAACAGACATTGTGCTCATTCTGTTTATTGGGCCCTTCTGGTGTGATTTCAAAAGGATATTCATATCTGGTGATGAGTTTGCAGCTTTGCCCAATTCTCTTAATTTCTTAGACCTGGAACTGTGTGTGGGGGAGGAAATCCTAGAGTTACAAGAGTAACTTTAGGAGAGGAGGAAAAGTAGCCGAAGGGGAGGGGACCGAGTTAGGGACTGGAAAGGTTGCCGGGAACTCCGGAGAGTGTTCCTGCTCAGGCTTCCGTGGGGACACTGGACCCTGGCGACACCTACGGCCTCTGTCGGTCGTGCGGAGTGAGGACTGGCGGGAGAAAGCAGGAGCTCAGGGTCGAATAATAAGCTACAGTGGTGTGCGTGTGTGTGGTTCGGCCGCGAAAGGGTCTGGAGAAGCCCTGTGGTGCGCGCGTGGGCACTGAGGTCCAGCACACAGTTTTTCCGGGGATACAGAGCAGGCCTGGAGTTCGGTGCCTTCCGGGCGAGTGCCGAGGTCGGCTCCGGTGCTTCTTCCCTCTTGCTGTGTTTTTGTCAATCAGGAATAGCTAAGCTGCGTGAAGGGTAGGAAGGCAGAAA
Organism: Mormoops blainvillei; assembly: GCA_004026545.1. Taxonomy (NCBI): domain Eukaryota; kingdom Metazoa; phylum Chordata; class Mammalia; order Chiroptera; family Mormoopidae; genus Mormoops; species Mormoops blainvillei. The sequence goes on from PVJD01003601.1 coordinate 1,034, forward strand.
TCCCTGGAAGGGAGAGAACCCGAGGGCGTCCTCTAAGAGAGGTCGCTCCGCGCTCGGAGGAACCGGTGACAGGAGCTAGGTTGTGTTGAGTGTCTGGGTGCCAAGTGCGAAACCGAAACACTCCAGGAACCTCGGGTAGTTAGGGCCTCAATCTGCGCGGCAGTCACTGCAAGGCTCTAGGATTCGAGAAGAGGAGGAGGCAGCTTCACTTTCCATGGACACGAGTGGAAGGGCCAACTGAAGAGGGAGGGATGGCCCGGTCATCTGCGAGTCTGTGCCTCTACGGCAGTCACGCCACGAAAGCAAAGCTGACAATACCAGTCGGACGGGGTGGAGGGGGAGCAGACTCCACATCGGAACGGATCCTTTTTCTACACTAAACTTTGCTTTTCTGTAAAAAAAGAAAGTGGCCAACAGCCCTTCTCCAAGGCCAGGACTTCAGTGTCCTTCAAGTTTGGACACAAGTCTCTTATCGTCGAACCGCCCCCACCTCCTTAGAAGAAAAGTTTCTTAAAACGGAAAAGTCAGGAGATTTGATTGATTGTGGAAAGACTGATGTCCAAAAGCACTCCTAATATCCAAGCCAAAGGAATGTTTCTTAACTTACCAAACTCTCCCATTTTAGCTCAGCGACATCGCCCCCTCCTCCCGCCTCCCAGCTGCTTTTGTGAAAAAGGGTTCCAGAACGTCGGCGTACATTCGGACACCGACTCGATGTCCGACAGAAGCTGGCTGGAGAGGCGTGGTCCAGACGACAGCCCTCTGAGGCTAACCTGCTGATCTGGGGGTGGGGGTGGAGGCGGCAGGGAGCTCTCCACTGTAGGGAAAGTGGCTTCGTCACCTTTGAAGAGGGCACGGGACCGGCCCTCTGTCCTTCTAGAGCCCCCTCCCTGGCCGCTGGAGCTCGACTTGTCTTTCCCATGCCCAAACTGAGAATGCTGCTCCCCAGTTTTGATTCCAGGATGTACCAAAATCTGTTTAGAGTAGGAAGGTTGCAAGTGAAGGAGTAGAAAAATCATACTGATGACAGATATTTTACCGTATTAAAAACCCAAATTTTCTCAGTGGATAATATGAAATTGGGTGTAAAATTCTCCCAAATTAATAGAGAAGGTTGCAGGGGAAAAGACTGGAGGAAAGCAATCCTCGAAATACAAGCTGAACAACTCAGTTGCGGGATTGGAAAGACAGGAGCCGGGGTTCTAGAAGTCCGAACCAGAAATCTCTTCCTCGACAAGGCCTTTCCACCAAGAGGGTGCGCCGACCTGGACCAGCTCCTGGGGGGTGGGGGTGGGGTCTACGCTAGACCGGGAAGGGGGCCTGGATACTGACCAGAACGCCCCCCTCCCCAAGTCCCAAAGGGTGTTTAGCTCCAGTAACCTGGCGATGCTTGAAGTGGCAGATCTGCTAGGTCCAGGCCCAAGGCCCTCGATCGCAGTCCGGGATACAGTGCGTCCTCTCTTTTCTGGTCGCCCCCTGCCTTCCCTAAGGTCCGCTATGACAGTGTGGTATGGTCTAAGGTCCAAGGTTTCAGCCAGCCAAGCACTTTTAGTGAGGCCGAGTCCCAGACTCTCCTAGGAGGCTTATTCCTCATTCTACCTCTTGGAGAGAGTAACAACGAGAAGACGGAGAGTGAATAAAGGAGCCACAACTTTGCTTGCCATAAAATGGGTTGATACTTGCCAGGGCCCCAAAGGCGAGGGCTCCTGCCAGGCAGCTCCAGCTCTGCTCCCAAGCTCACTCCTCACCGAGGCTCTTTCGACCCTGAGAGTTCACCCGCGAACCCTGCTTAGCCCTTCGGGAGAAGCCCCGAACCGGAGAAGGAACAGGCGCGGAACTCAGGAGCGAAAGCTGGAGGATTTCTTCAGAGGGTGTCTCTGCCATCGCGCACCCCGGGCGTGTGCAGGGAGGAGAGAGTAAGGGAACCGACCTGCGGGGGAAGCTGGTGAAGCAGTCCAAAGGGGCCCTAGCCAGAGATGCACCTTGACCTTGGCCCTGGCCCGGGGCCCATTCCGAGGGCTCGGACAGATAAGGAGACTGAGCGAGCCACCCAGCGGCAGCGCGGGGCCGAGCTCTCTCGGACCACACCCCGCGCCCTCGCAGCGAGGCAGAGGCGGCGCGGAGGTAGGGGGTCGTTCTCTGGCAACAGGTGCGTCCCAAGGCCTGCGGGTTGCTCCCCGCCCAGCAGTTTGGCTCTGGGAAGAGCCTGTGCGTTTCCAAGCCTTTGTGCAATACGTGAAGGCAGCGGGTCGGCGCGGGGACCTGGTCGGAAGAGCAGCCCAGCCTTCTCCGCGCGCCTGGGGCGCACAGCCTCAGCTCTGAGACTCCCGGGGATCGCGCGCGCTGAGGCATCTACGGTTCGTCCTGACATCCCCCCACCCCCATCACCAGGGACAATCTCTTACCCGTTGCCCGGTGCGTGCCGTTCTGTGCTCGGCGCCCACCGCTCAGCAGCTCCAGCCACGGAGTTGCTCTCCAGCAGCTGCCGGCTCTGCCTGAGGCTGAGGCGATTTGGGCTCAGAAGCAGCTCCCCCCCACCCCCGCCCCAAACCCCTCCTAAGAGTCCAGAGGCGAATGTCGCGCTGGCTGACCTGCCGGGTTGCTACTGTGAGGAGCCGGTCAATCAGCAACTTCCAGGGACTCCTGTCGATCGTCAAGCCTCAAACTTGACCGGCAGAAACTTTGGCCGAGACCGAACAGCGGGAGGCTGCCCTGTGGGCTTCACCTTTTAACCTAACCCCCCCTTTCAAAACCAAAAAAGATGAAAGGGATGCCCAGATAGTTCTGAAGATGTGCCGTCATGTGCAACCGGAGAAATAGCCTAAAACCTAGTTGACCACGAAAGAACTTCTTAAAAAGTAGTTTCTGTCTTTGAGTAAAACAATCGCTTCACAACAATAGCAGTGGGGGGCCGGTCAATCAAGGCTGTTAGGTTGATCAAAGAAACGGTAACCAAAAGACAAAAAAAGACAAGAAGTTTTTAAAAATTAAATGTCGACATAGACCATAGCCAAGAAGGAATGATCTTTTCCCGCAGCAGCGAATCCTGGCTGATCGAGTTGTGGCTAGGGACTGAACCCCCAGAGCCCCAGGCAGAGATGCCAACCTTGAAATCTCAACAGTTGAATAAGTGCTAGAAGGGCCCTAGAGGATAGATCCAAAGTGTTTCAGTTTCTTGTGTTGGCCCATATTTTACATAATAGCTTGAACACCCACTGATCTGTCCAATATTTCCCCTCTTCTTTTTAAAACCTGATTTTCATACAGGAAAAATAGCAGAAGTTGAAGGACAGCAGAATTTTATGAGGTGATAGTAACTGTTTTTTGCAGAGTTGGATGTGAGATTGGAAGATGCAAGGAAGTCCTGGAACAGCATAAACGGATGAGTTGCTAATTATGTGAATATATAGACAAGTTAATACACTGGCAGAAGTAGAAGTTTGATTTTAATGATACATAAGCAGCAAGCCTGGCTAGAACTTACAGACTCATTACAATTATTTAAAGACTGACTAAAGTCAAAGGAGATATGAGCTTCTGTGCTTCATTTATAGGATTTTGCTCGATTAGTGAGCATACTTCAGTACTTACAAAAAAATTTTTCCCATTCTGGTAACATCTGCTCAATTGCCAAAAACTCTACTGACTTTCCCTTTCTAAGCCTATAAATAGAAAACATTTTTTCCCCCTCAAGACTGGAATGTTTTGGTTGATTTAAATATCACTGGTCATCAATCATGTAAATCAATGAGTTATATTAAAATTTGCATATTTATATACACATTCTTGACATGTGCTCTGACGTTGTGGATTTGTGGCTCCGTTAATACCAATAGTTAAAAAACACTAAGTACATGATTTCAGATTAGTATTTTATTGTTATTAATTCAATTCTTTTGTGAGATTATAGTTAAAGCCACTGTATACAATTTGATATCTTGACATAAAATAGCACAGAAGACTAAATTTTGCATTTTATTTTTGGAAGTTACTGTATCATCCTCTTATCATCCCCTTGGTACATTCTATCAGAATCAAATAGTTAAATATTACTGTACTCTGCTATAGTGTCTAAGGAATTTAGTTTTATTTTAGAGATAAATATTTATTTTAGAGAGAATATCTTATGTTGCATATCATATGTCTTATTTTCATTTTCTGGTCAGTAACATTCAAGTTTATACAAAAAATATATAAGTAAATAATACAGAGATTATTATGTAAGAACCTATGTGGAGAGCAATAGAAGATAAAAAAGATATTAACATTTGTGTCATTAACTTATTATGCTACTTTTTTATTGTAGGTATCTATACATGTACATTCTGAAACATACATGTATATTTGCATACAGTTAAATACATTAAAATGTTTATTTGAAGCCTTTGAGTCCTAAATAAAAAGAAATGTTATTTTTCAGATGATAATAAACACAACATATTACACATCTGCTCATAAATATAGTTGGATTTGAAATGTTATATTGACTCCTAACAAATATAGATTTACACACATTATTTTGGGAAAATGATAACTAAAGAGCCTGCTATTGAACCTAGAAAAGTCAAAATGGTACTTTTTAAAAACCAACATTTCCACGGCTGATTGATTTTATACAAAATCTGTGGTATGGACCAGGTGGACTCTGTTTCATTATTTCTAAAAGCAAATGAAAATGCAATATACAGTCTTGTCTCATTAGTCCATTGTGTTTTTCTATTTATAGGTATGTTTTATTTTGTTTGCATAACACCAACAGTCGGAATGTAAAATTTCTAAAACCAAGTTGTCCTTATTTACAATATTGGCTAAATTTTCATCTTCATCTTTACATAATATTATAACATATAATAAAATTGAAGCAATTATCCAGGCAATTCAAGCCTCAGGTTCTGTTTTTTTTTGGTGGTGGCAGGGCTGGGGAGATGGAGGATAGAGAGGGAGGAAGCAGGCTGGAAACAAACTATCACTCAAAGTTTCTAGATATTTATCAGTCTGTATTTCAAGTGCAGACCAGTCTGAGCCTCCTGTGTTAGAGCTGAAATGATATCTCAATAATAACTATCAAGAACTGGCTGTAAAACAGTCTCATGCATTTGGAATATGTTAATTTTTACAACATAAAATGACACTGGGGATATTTTTTCATAACATAACATTATTTAAGATATTGATGAAAGTAATTTAATAATTTTCCAAACCCTCATATTTTCCTAGTAATTTGGACTATCCTAGAACCCTTGGTAATAATAGTAGAATATTGAACTATAAATATTTATAGAGGTGATTACTTCTATTAGATACTTGAGACCTTTGTTTTTCCTTCTTTTTATTATGGTAAGTATAATAAATATGAGTAAACTTTCAGGAAAAAAAAAGACAACCTTTGAAATGAGATGGAAAAGAAAGAGGAGGGTGTCAAAAACACTGTATACATATCCTCAGTTCACAATTCATAAACTTAACCCTACCTTTCTGTGTATTTCATAGAATTGAATGTATGAAAGCACTCCCAAAATATATGTTTATTTTATAAATTTATGGAAATTGTAACATCAATGCTAATATATTCTAATATAGAGCACATTCGCTGCTGTTTTCCAAAGTTAGAGGTATAGCAGTTTGCTGATCTTGTTTCAATGCCCAGTGGGCTCCCTGGCACTAAGCTTCTCCATTCACACATCCTGCAGTACCTTAAACCAGTCAAATTCCCTGAGATGGAGCTCTGAGAATGAACCCTGAGTAATCCTTGGGGGATGGTACTCAGAGCACTGGGTCGGCTCAGCAAGTGCAGCAGAGATGAAGTGGAAAACCAAGAACACTATCAGACTGAAATGCTGCAAAGAAATAGAATTTTGGGAGTCAATACTATAGATGTCCTAGTACTACTGGACAGTGTTCCCAAACAAGTTCTTATTTTTCTTTCCATTGCCAAAAAGAAGAAAAAAACTTTCAGCTTTTTATTGAAGGACAGCCTCAGTGTCCCAATCGCTCATAATGTAATATGTAATTCAATCGCTTACATAAGAATACGAGACTAGAAACTTACAGTGAGAAAAAGATCATTTTTATTTTGTTGACATGATTTATAAGCTTATTTTAAAATCACTTATAGAGTCAAAAGCCTTTTCTTTGAAAATGGCTTTATAAATGACTTATTTGTATAAAAAGAAATCAAAAGCAATTATGTATATAATTTTCAACTACATTTGCTATAATTGCCCTGTCTCTTCATCTTTATCAAAGTTTTACCTCCTGTAAAAGTAAAGCAGGGGATAATAGCTCTTTTGCTCCCATTAGATTAATTAATTAATTAATTACATTAAATGGAAAATAATACCTTTCAGGAAAGTAATGCCAAGAACACACACCCATTGCAAAAATATTGCGACAAGAAATATGTGACAAGAAAGATGTTGGTCGAGAGTCCATAACCAATTCATCTTAAGAGTTTTAAGTAGCTGCAATAACTAAAAACTAAAGGGCCTATGCTGTTTGCGGTCAAAAATCTTTTTTAAGACAGGATTAGAATAACAAGGGAATAGTTCCTCTCCATGTTTGTGGCATCCTTCATGTCCCTTCGATAAAGCCGTCAGTACCAAAGGGAATGAAAATAAACATCAGCAAAGAATATAAATACATAAAGAATATTGTGTAGGTTTTAAAAATAAATTTAATCTTCTGGCCAAAGCTTGCAAATACCACGGGCTTATAGGAAAGATGGGCTCTTGAAGAGCTATAAATAACAGATTTTTAAATAACTCTTAAGTTGTAAACATAGACATGCCATTTCCCCATTGATGAGATGCCCTCTTTATGATGAAGACCAGAGGCAGATATTATACATGAAAGACTTCACAACACATCAAATTTCCTGGATAGGATTTACTGTTTACAGGCTGTGCACTTACACAAGTTTCTTACCACTTCTGAACTTTCACCTTGTCATCTGCACAATGAAGCTGATACTCATGACATATGTCATTGTGAGGATTAAATAACAATGTTTTCCAAACCTTTTAAAATAACACTTTAAAAAAATTTTTTTTCTCACCCTGTCTTCTGTATATATTCTTGTCAGCCTACAATATTTGTCCAGTTTTATTCATTTACAGTTTTTCTTGTAAAAATATTAAACTGTTATTCTTTTAAAATTTCTTTACCTTCCCTCACTATTAAAGCAGGGACCCATCCTCTCCTATTGCTCCCACCCCCTGGTAAGTTGAGGATTAGTAATAAAAAGCATACCAAAGTACCTCTCAGAAGTTGGAGGTACCTGGGAAGTACTGTGACTTTTAGAAATAAAATTGAGATACAGAATTTACTAGTTTTAGAAGGCAGTATGACAAGTTCTCAGTCCCTTTAAATAACATGGCAGGGAAAAAGAAGAACAAAAACAAAATTTTAAGGAAGAGGCAGTTATCAGCAGTGTCAAAGTCTCTTGATAGGTTCAATGAGAGGAAGGCTGAGATTTATCAGTATGGAAGCCATTGATAATCTATAATAGAAGAGTTTTAATGGTATAGTGGGGGTAGTAGTCAGAAAGGAGTAAATTTGAGAAAAAATGGGATGGGAGAAAATGGAGAATGTAGATATAAAAAACTTTCAAATAGTTTTGCTAAAAACAGAAGCAAAAAAATGGGGCAATGCTGGAGCAGCATTTTTTTTTTGAAGACAGGAGAAATGACAGAATGCTTGTATATTTATGGGAATGATCTAGCCAATAGTGAGAAGAAACTGATGATACAGAGGAGAGAGGGGACAATTGCTGGATCCATGCCCTTGAATAGGTGAGAAGTAGAGGGGATAGGCCTTAAGTAGGAACATGGAAAGGACAGCAAGAAGGAAAACAATAAATGGACACAGATGCAGGAAACCTAGGTTTGGAAAATTTCTTCTTCTAATCCTATTTTTCTCAGTCAGATAAGAAGCAAGGTCTCAGCTAAACATGAGAATTAGGGAATGAGATGTTGGGGATTTGAAGAGATAAAAGGTATGAGGCAATCCTTTAGAAGAAATGGGAAGCAAATGGACTAAGAAATATAGAGTGTTTGTCACATCACACATACACAGGTGCACTGCAAGAATGTACCAGGGATTCCATTATGGGCACAGCTATTTTTTCATCCACGAAGCACAGGAAGAACTGTACTGCTGGGGCTCCTGGGCCTACCACACAGATACCACTAGTTGCCTGTCCAGATCACTCCTCATTTTCCTCTTTGTAAACAGATGTCTAATTTTTTTATATTTGACGATGTGCTCACACTGAGGGGATGACTCAAGATTGGTCTCAATTATGATCCTCTATTTCCATTTTGTCAGAGGCTTACTTACTCTACTAGAGATAGAGGTGGCCACGTGACCCAGTTCTGGCCAATGAGAATAAGAGGAAACCTGCTAGAGGCTTCTGGAAAAACCACTTTTTTCTCTGGCAAATGAAACCTCTTTTACTTCTATTTTCTGGTTCTCGAGTATAAAGATGACTAGAATCGTGGCTGCCATTCTAAGGCTGTGAGGCATGAGAACGAAAAGCCAACCTATTGACAGAGCAGAAGGGAAGCAAAGGGCAGGCATTGATTAAGTCACTAGACCGGATCTGGACCAACTTCCCAAAAATCTTTTTATTGAGTCTAAGAAATGTCTTATATTGTTACAGCCACTCTCTTGGGTATTCTGTTATATGCAGCCATATGCATTTTAACTGATATGCCTAGATTCCAAAATGATGACCAATGTTTTAAAATTTTACACACAGTATGTGGCTATATAAAAGGAAGAGTCAGTTCCTCACTTGTCCCAAAATAAGATACATACATTTTAAATGTTACTGAGGTTTCCCTTTTGGGTATCTAACCAACAAAGTTGAAAGCAGCATCTCAAAGAGAACCCATGTCATAGCATTATTGACGCATAGCCAGAGTGGGAGCAGCCAACATGCCATGGACGAAAGAATGGATAAGCAAAATGTGGCATATGCATACAATGGAATATTATTCAGCTTTAAAAAGGAAGGAAATTCTGACTAAAGCTACAACATGGATGAATCTTGAGAACATTATACTAAGTGAAATAAGGAAGTCACAAAAAGACAACACTTACATGATTCCACTTACATGAGGCATGTAGAGTAGTCAGATACACAGGAACAGAAAGAAGAATGGTGGTCGCCAGGAGATGGGGGAGAGAGAGAACGGAGAGTGTTTAACGGGCACAGAACTTTAGTTTTGTAAAATTAAAATGTTCTAAAGATTGCTTGTACAACAATGAAATGTGCTTAGCACTGCTGAACTGTATACTCAAAAATAACTAAGATGGTAAGTTTTACGTCATGTGTACTTTACCACAATGAAAAATAAAAATAAAATATAATACTGAGAAACAAGAGAAGGATAACTTACAAAGAAAACCATATAGCTTGCTTAGAAATGTAGTATCCATGAAAATCAAGCACACTATAGTGAGACTTTATTTTTTGTCATGACAAGTTTTCAGCAAAAGTTTTTTTTTTTTAATCTGTTGTGTGAAGTAATTGGAGTACTTCAAGAAGCAAGTAAAGGTATAAATCAATCAATCAGGAGCTATTGGCCTGCAGGTTGTGCTACTCACACCAGGAAGGGCTTCAAAAAAATTATATTTGTATCATATATAAATTAATTTTTTTTAAACAGAATTGTTTAGAAAAATATATGGCAAGAATAGAGTCGTGAAGTTTAAATCCATTAGGAAACTCATGGGTGGGATGTTTAACCACATGCCCTTTTGAAATACACTTATTCTTACTTTATAACCAGAGGTGCTAATATTTGTTGAACACCTACTATGTGCTAGGTTCTTCACATGTAGTATTTCTAATCCTGGAAACAGCTTCCAAAGTATTTAATATCATCCCTAGAGATGGGGAATCTTAGGCTCAATATCATTTAGCACATTCTAGGACACATAGTAAACAAGTGGGGGGCCAGGGTTCAACTCAGTGTTGTCTGGCTCCAAAACCTGTACTTCATCTACCATCCAACCTGAATGTTATCAAAGTCTGAATGCAGGGAGCAGGGAGTCTGGACTTATGTCCCCACCCAGTGTCAGTGTCAGTATCTCTGTCTCCCTTGCCCCCTCCCCTCTGGGCTGGTTTCCATAGAGGTCTGCTAATACGGGAGATTTTAATAAGATCCAGAGTCTTATAACATTAATGTCAGGACACACTGAAATTGACTTATCATACCAAAACTCAGGAAAATCTCAACTTAAGTGAGAAAAGAATCAACAGGCACCAACATCAAGATGACAATGCTGTAGACTATCTGACAAGGACTTTAAAGCAGCCATGATAAAAAAGCTGCTACAAACAACTACAAACACACTTGGAACAAATGAAAAAGTGTAAGACCTCAGCTAAAATATAGGAGATATAAAGAAGAACCAAATTTTATAACTGAAAAATATAATAAACAAAATAAAAAATCTCAAACCCATTAGATGGGTTCAAGAAAAGAAAGAAAATGACAGAAGAAAGAAGCAGTGAATCTTAAGATAAAACAATTGAATTTACTCCACCTGAACAATAAAGAGAAAATAATCTGAAAAAATATATATTTTAATATAAAACACATGTATATACATACACATATAAATAGAAATTTTAATTTTAATTTTATTTTTAAATTTATGTATATAAAATTAAAGACAGAGTAGTAATTTGGCACTGCACAAGCTTTTTGGTACTGCAGATCATGTCTTACAGAGGTGGTGCCCCATTTAAAATATGTATTCCAAATAATTACTGCCCCAGAACTGTTACTTAATTTGTTTGAAGGTAACATTTTTGTCATGCAACTGTCCTGTGTGTCTCTTCTCTGGCAGAGATAACATAACTGGCTTTCTTTCAAAATGATTATGGAGAGAAAAATAGAATGTTTAAACTCAAAAATACCTTAAAGAAGTATGTAAAAGCAGTTTATAAATTGTACAATTTGAGAAATGCAAACTGTTAGTATTTTAGTCCAACTCCTTTATTTTATATATGAGGAATTTATGGGCAAAACAAACAAACACCCCAAAAAGTAAGTGACTTGCCTGAGGTTAATATCTAATTAATAACAGATCTGGGACTGGATCCCAGGTCTAATAACAACTAATGTAAATCTTTTTTCATTAATAAAATGAAGTTAGAAAGAGGCTTATCCATAAGAAAGGTATGATTTTTAGCACTACCTTTTCTTTGAAATAATATTCCAGAGTTTATGAGAAGTTAATCTTTAAAAATACCACAGCATTGGAAAAGATATCAAAGTACTACCACAATATATCAAAATGGAATCTTATAATCAAGGTTTCCTGTTGCTAGGTAAAATATAAAATATGATATAATCTAGAGCAAAACTTTTCTTACATATTTGCTAGTGGGAGTTATGGAATCAGTGGTGATACAATAGTGCGTATAACCTAAAAAAAAAGTGGCAGTTGTTTTCCTTAATATTTTGCTCCTTTATAAAGGAAAATGGGCCCTTATAGGAATAAGAGATGAGAGGGACTACAGTGGATTGGTAAGAAAAATAGTCCTGTTGCATGGATGGGCGTGGGGTGTGTCTACTTCCGTCTCCGCAGCAAGTATAAGAAACAATTTCATTTTTTCAGCAACTCTTCTTCAGATTTCAAGTGTAATTCTGGTACCTTTTTCCTACCATTACTCATAACACCCCTTACCCCTCCCCACACCAACAAATGAAAACAAATCAAACCTCTGCCGTGTCATTGCTGCAAAGCTGAGTGTCATTGTTACACCTGTGCAAGTAGAGTTATGAATTATTTGTCAAGAAAGATCCTAAAGAAATGCCTACGTATAAAACAGCAAATCACAACTGGGAGAGGGACCTGCTGAAAACATATGCTCTGTGGCATGTTACTTGGAACACCAGCCACTTCCAAATTGCAGAAGTTTGTGATTTCAGAGCCTGGGAGCACTGCTCTTTGTTTCCACAGATTTGTGGCGGAGTAGGCTGAACTGGATTAAACCGAAGAGGAATCTGTTTATCCCTTCTGCTTTAAACACCAATCAAAAGCACTGTTCCCTTCTTGAAGGTGCTGAAATGCAAAGCAAGCTCCTTGTTCCTTTTCTCTCTCTTGGTGGCATTTGAAAGTGTAAAGCTTTGAATACCAATTGCTTGAACTGGACATATGTGAATCTCTTCTAATCCTACTAATCCTGTCCCCAAGTGCTTCTTTGTACGTGGAGGCAGCACACATAGATCTAAGTAAAAGTGGCCGTAATCCTGGAAATGTGGAAAAATGTCCCAGTGTGAGAGATGCGAGAGGGAGAACTCCCTGCCAGAGGGACCTGCTGAAGAAACTATTGTGTCAGTTCAAGGAACAGAGAAGCTGTGGAGGAGCCCTCTCACCTTTTCTGAGCTCCCGGGAGGAGAGCAAACCCACACAGCAGGCGTCCTCCCTTGCAAACAGCCTTCATGCACTTGAGCAAACTCACAGAACTGAGACAGTTTCTAAAGGCTGAGAAATTCTCCCGGCGGTTGCTTTCAGTGTCTTGAACCCAGCAGGCCAGGCCTGCAGACTTCATTAAGCCCCAGAGTTTCCTTTTAAACAGCCGGCGTGTTTACAGATGTCTGAGCTGGTGCTCCTGCTGCAAACGGAGCGGAGAGAGGGAAGAAATTTTTTGTTGAAAACCCAAGAAATAAAATAATCCTATAGATACTACCTTGTTAAGACCTTTCAAATAGACAGGAGATAGACAGTAAGTTTCTAAATTACTCTATTTTGCCCGGACAACTTGTAAGTCTCCTCTGACTGTGTGCCTGCAATTGTCAGCAAGGGGCACGGCAGCTTTTGAACTTTCTGAAGGAAATGTGGCTGCTTTTCCATCCTCATGAAGAATGCCTGAATCCATCCATTCACAAATAATAACTTCTGCAAACAGATTGAAGTTCGCAGAATAGTCAATTACTTATTTTTGAGTCGAGTTATGTGGGCAGAAGGCTGATTAACAATAGAAGTGTTGCCTTAAAAATTTTTTTTTGAAATTTTCAATTTTACAAGCCTTGTGAGTAGGATGATGTAAGTATGGCTATTTCCACTTGATGGAAAAGATATCATAATTACATATTAAATACAGTTCATGTATCCGAATGGATGCATTTATTTCAACTCAAAGAGACCTGGAATATTTTAAGAGAACCATCAAGACAATACCCTATCCAGGCGGTTACTACAATTTAAAGTTGTATCAGGAAACACAATTCAAACATCCTTATTTTTTCTATTTTGTTGGATTCATTGTTGTTGTTATCCAACTGTTCTTTTTTAAAATTATTGTTATTAAAAACTGGTTGAAAAATTTTAAGCAGGCAATATTTTCAAAACCCAGGACTTGGTAAAGAAATGGTCTTACTATATTTAATATCAAAAGAGGACACTGTGCCTTAAATAAATAAAATAAATTACTGTGAAAAACAAGAAACAGGCTCAAAATGGAGTCACTTATCCTAATCACCACATGACCAGCTGAAGGCTTAATCACAGCTTTGGTTTTCCCAGAAACGGAATCTGAAACCCATCAATCAGGAATGGCCTCATCAACAATAGTTAGGTCGCTGGCCCGACAGACCCTTACCATGCGCTAAGGGAAAGTAACTTTGCAATAACCAACCTGCATTTGTACCTCATATAACTTCCTTGTTTTCATTCCCTTCTGTCTATAAAAGTCTTTCATTTTGTACATTTATACAACTCCTCAGAGGTCCTTTCCATTTGGTAGGTTGGATGCTGCCTGATTCTCATCAATCTTTACTCTAATAAACTCTTGAAATTTTTAATATGCCTGTTTATCTTTTAATAGTGTATAATATAAGCTATATATGCACATATATGCAATCACAGACATGTCTAACTTCTGCGTTGGGGAGAAAAAAGTTAAGATAGTACGAATAAAAAAAGTAGCCTTGACAGTGATGTAAAAAAAAAAACACCAAAAAAACCCCTCCCCACTCCCAGAGACCAATTTCAAAGGTCTGATTATTTTAACAAAACTTACTCTGTGTCAGGCACTATTCTAAGGGACTTACAAATATTAACTCATCGAAGCATCCTAACAGCCCCATGGTATGGAACTGGGATTGTCTCCATTTTACAGATGAAAAAAATGAGGCAGGGAGAGGCAAGGTAGCTCGCCCCAGGCTCGTGGCCCCGGAGCAACCTGAGATGCGCCCAGGCAAGCTAGCTCCTGGCCTCTCCCCAGATTTCTCTGCTTCTGACATACCCATTCTGAACATATTGCTATTTGTGCTGCTAGGTCCTAACTCTACAACAAATAAAAAAACACATAAACCCTTAAGGGTATTAGTAACAAGATAAAGAAAAGCAGAATTGAGACAATGATTTGCTGTATCTCCTCGTAACAAATTCCAGTATAAATGGGAATCGCAGCAAGCTAAATAAGTATCTTTGTAATCAGCACAACAAAACTCTAAGAAGGTAATGGCATTCGGATCCATTTAATTCATCTATATGTTTCAGACATCTAAGAAATATTTCTCACGTGTGCAGTTTAAAAGACCTCTACAAAGTGATACAGAACAATGAGGCTGTTATTTAGACTAGATCTTGACTTTGGAAAAGCTGTTCCCCCAATCTGTGTACCAGTTTCCTTATCTGTGCAATACTCTGGAAGGTCCAGCCTACCTCTAAAGTATCTGTGATTCTATAACTTTTGAAAATTCAGACAATGGCAACAATAAACCCAGTGGTGCAAAAATAACAGTCTATGGAATTAGTAGATTGCAAGTTAAATACTACCTGGCCTTGGGATTCAGTTACCTGGGTAGGACACCTCCTGTCCCCTGCCTCACACCTTCTCAGTCTACTTTTTCCCAGAGCCATTGCTGTTGGTAAGCAGCTTCACACATAGGCACTTTACAGCTTTTATATCTTGCTTTTCTTACACCAAAGCTTCTGTGATGGCAGAATTGGCCTCGCACATGCGCAGGTCCGGAAGGGTAAGGGACTTGACAGCCTGTGATCAATGACATCCCATGACCCTAGATCAATGAGGGAGGGTAGCCAGTGGGCTCATGCTTTCTTCTGTCGTTCTCTGGCAGACAGTTCTGAAGTATATTCTATTGAGCTCATCAGAGGGTTCTGGATGGACAGAGCCCCAGTTACCCACAGAGGTGACCAACTGGGTGATGTGCTGGCTTTCCTCATTCCCTTTTACTTTTGCATCCCCATTCCCATTTCCTGATTCTACTTACTCCCAAACACTGTATGAGCATAAGCTTTTATCTGCATATAATCTCTTATCTCATGCCCTGCTTTTTGCAACAATCCAGGCCAAGGTATCCCTTGAAACAGATGCAATCAGACTCTATTAATAGGTATATGGTGTCCAGGACTAGGGAGGTGGTAAGAGTACCTTTCTCCATAAACTGGTCAGGGCTTGTGTGTTACTCTGTGTTTAGTATTGCCACAGCATCTGACAGGCAGGACTGGCCCAGGAGGACGCAGCCAGGATACAGAAGGACCTGAAAGCTGTGTCAAGGAACCCGGCAGGCCCAGTCTGAAGATCATTATTCATAAGACAGCATAATGTATACTATTAACTATTAGAAGAATTTTTCAGTGGTTAATAGGTGGAAGCAGTAAAGAGGCAATTCAAAACATTTTTTTAACAATGAAAAGTTTTGAAAAGGTTGTGGAGAGGGATTACTTTGCCATGTTGCATGTTTCCCAATCAGAATGAACAAACCGCCTCTTGGCAGGGAGGACTGAAGAGATTTCCAAGGAGAGGGGGCCAGAAGAACTCAGCGTAAAGGACACGGTAGCTGTCCTTTCAAATCTGTCCTGGGTTCTAACATTCTTCACAGAACTCATATGATGTTTGTAACATTGCAGGAAATTCTGACCATGAAACAAAAAGGAAAATTCAATTAACTTCCGAATGACCTAAATGCACACTTGCAACAAATAGAGGAAGCGGCAAGAATGGGCAAACACAATTAACTAAGAGAATTAATGAAGATGTTATTTGCCAAGTACCAGACTAGAACTAAGACTCAGCTGACTGCACTGGGTGGATTTTTTAATAGAATGCTAGAATACAGAGGGGCTGCTTTGAGAATTAAAGGGCATGAAGGAACTTTCTGAACTCCACCTTGCCAACTTTTTTTCACGCTTGCAGGTCTGCATGGTGAGTAGATGAGGGAAGGAACTTAGCTGCACGACTCTGCCTGTAACTTAATCTGTGACAGCCTTTTATTGACCTGAAGTTTCTTCTGCATGCATGTTAAAAGCAATGTGATAATGCTACTTTTAAAATATTTCTACTGTTAAACTGTTCAATTAGGCATTGTGCAGCCTTGCAAAAATGTTATCAAGAAAACCATATTGTTTTTTTCTTATCACCTTAATTGTCAATTCTGATGTGTTAAAATCGAGTCAGCCTTCCAACTGTAGTGTCTAATGAATTCCAAGATCAAACAAGATCTTGCTAATTACTAAGTTAATGAAGACAAGTTTACAAGTTCTGTTCATAATTACATGTTTCAAAGCATCTGAAGCAAAATAAAATCCCAATTTATGGTTCTAATACTATATACTTGGTCTTCCTTCAGAACACATTAAGGAAGCACATTTTGTGTGCTGCTTTCTATTAATAATGTAAAATTTAGACACCGTGATCCTTTAACCAATCAAAAACTTATTACAAATTACCAAAAGATGAACTCTCATTACCTGTGTAAAGTGGCGGTGGAAAATCGTTCTAAAGGAAGAAAATGATGACATCTAGTGAAGGAAATGGAATCCAAAGCCAATGGACATTTAGCTTTCCTCATCCATGCTCCTTACAGGTAGACAGGGAAAGGAGCTCACGGGGAAGTTGAAGCTCCCCTATCATTATCGCTTTCTTTCCTACATTTTCTTTTGATCGCCTCTAACATGGGAGAACACTGACCCTCATTCAAGAAGCTTAGTTGTTTTTTTTCCCCCTAAGCAAAAAACTCACCAACAATCTGGAATGGTTTAACACCCTTTGCTGGTGTTATTCAAGTATTTTTCAGAAACGTTAATGAACAATTCACTTTGGCACTTTAGACAAACACAATCTGGTGGTGGTATTGGAGCATTATTCACACTTACTAATGATGGGCTCTCTTTAGCTTTTATATATGCCTGAGAAGTTGTAGGAGGTGGGGCTGAAAAGCAAGTAACGAGCTCCCCGTCGGTGAAATTTGTTAAGTTTATCAGCTCGAGGTTTGAACTTAGTGGCTGTTTCTGCACCACCTACTCAACACAGAACTAAATGAAACAAAATAAACCCAGCCACCTCCATCAGCGTCACCAGTGTGATGATGGGCAAGTGTTTACCAGGTGTGCATTGTGTAGAGTGTTGTGTTAAATGCTACCAGGCAAGGTAAACAGACAGAATCCTTGGCCTGAGGTTTTATAACTTCGCAGGGTAGAGGCAGCAGAGATGAACACTAAGGCTTAAACACAAATATGTCCTGTGCACCCTGGTTCCAGTGCTTGGCAAATAGAAGGTCACGAGAAACACTTTTAACATCTATTGAGCACCTGAAGGCAGTTTCTGCCTCTGGTTGGTTTTATGCTGTTGTTTGTTTGTTTTAAAGAAAGAAAGACCACAAGCAAGCGTGTTTCCTCCCTCTGCCTGTTTTCTAGATGAAAAATATGGGCTTCGTCAGTTGTATTTAGTTAATTCCAGGGAACTTAGGCTCTGAAATCACAGTTTTATCTAGACAAACCCAGAACTCAATGACTCCATACATTTATATAAGGATGAAAGTATTTTAACACTAGTGTTGCTTTAAAGGCGGTGTTGTCCTGACCTTTCTACTCTCTCAGAGAAGCACTGCTGTGCTCCTGCACTCTACCATCGCGGTTATTTCTCTGTCAGAGAGGAAACCTTTTGAGGAATGTAGAGCCTGCAGACATCATATACCTCAATGATAATTTTGAGCTTTGGGCATTTGTTGTCAGGAAATTACCCTGAGTCATTGGGAGCTATCCATGATGGGGGTGGGGGCAGAGGCTCAGTGTTTTCACATGTAGCAGGACCAATAGAGGGTTAATCCCCTCTACAAACATTATATCCTCTCCGGACCCGTGTATGCACCGGAATCAAGGGTAAGAAATTTTATTTTTGAGCTTTCCTTTCCTCCTCTTTTTGTGCATCTGATATTGTAGGCTGACCTCAGCTTTCAATGAGGGGCTCCAGTCTGGCTAATGGGGAAGACACGCGGTGATGCTAGCAGGCCTCGGTTCTCCCTAGCCCATATGGCGGCATCCGTTGTAAATGGGTTTACAAGAGCCTGAAGCCTGAGTTGCTTAATCTATTCCTTATCTTTTAAAAACTGGGCTTAAAGTTGATATCTGGCCTAAGTAATGTTAAATTATATTAATTAAAATATTAAATATATAATAATCTTATAGGTAATTTGTAGAGATAGTTTCTCTATATTGGGTATATCGGAATGTTAAATTATTAACTCCTTTTTTATTTTATCTGAGATCATGTTTTGATTGGGACAGTGCAAGTGAAACCTTCGTGGTCATATTTGAGTTTAATAAACCATCAATTATTCCAAGGCAGAACAGTAAATCCTGGCAGCTACTCATTTTCCAAAACTTGATCACAACACGTTGACTTGAAAAAAAAAGGTGTTTTATCCCAAAAGCCATTTGCTTTTCACCATATTAGTATAATTCACTTGTGATGTTTTGGCATTCTTACAATATAAACTTTGTAGTAATTCATTTACTGTTTATAAACCATAAACAAGATGTTGACAGTAACTTCTGTGGCACTGAATGTCATAAGTATATATCTAGAGTGAGGAGATATTGCCATTGTTTAAACGGTATTATAAATTTATATGGATTTTAATGTCTTCATGTGCCATCATAGTCATTTGAATACGCTGTTAGAACACAGCAAATCTATCATGATGGATGTCAACAGCTTTCCACCAACTCGATTTTAAATGAAGAAACTGTAGTACAAGAAGTTTAAGCTGGTTATTTGGTGCAGAGAAAGAATATTGCCCATTGAGTCACAAATGAAATTTTAGATTAACTTACTTTAGAGTCAAATATAGAGAAGACCTTTAAATCCTGACCCTTGTAAACATTTGCCAACCCTGGTGTTAAAACACATTCAGAGCAGATAAAAAACAATACCCCATTTTTCCAGAGTATTCTTTAGAACTTTTCTTTACCTAAGGAAAAGATGCAACAGTGTTTTGCATCTGTATAATGCTCCCCACACCCTTTATGAGTGCCATTGATCTCACTTTACAGGTGAAACAGCAGAGATTCAGAGAACCTCACTGAAGTTTTCACAACTGGTAGAGAGGACAGACAGCATCACCACCACGTTTAGTTATGATAAGAGGAGGCTGCTGATTTTCTAGAGGTCGAAGTTTCAAGGAGAGGCATTTGCTGGTGTGGTAAAGGCACTTATAACAGTTAAGGAAAGGGTGGTATAATCGAAGGAATTCCCAGCTGCTGCTTTGAGTAGGGATTTCTGGAAGCTTCTTAGGTTGTGGAATGTCAAGTGGCACCCAAATGATCAGTCTCAGGCTAGTTATAGAAGAAATGTGAGCGTGGGTAGCCCTTAAGCTCTACTACAGAATTAAATAGACACATCAACTCATGTACAGTGTTTTCTGGTTATTGTGTCACTTCAAAATAAAAATATTTAACCTGGGGAAAATATGTTGACTACTGAGTGGACTGCCATACAAGGTGCCCTTTGATATTCCTAGTATCTAATGCTTACTGCCATTCTCTCTGTCCAGGTCAAAAGTGTAAAAATGTTAGCTTAATGATCATAGCTGCTGGATTTAAAATCACTATTTGTTTTAGAAATAGCAGTTGAACACTTTTGTTTTTGAGAAGACTTCCCTCTGTATTTTCTACATGGAAACCTGTTCCCATTTGATTAGCCTGTCACAAAATAGAGTTACAGGGTTTAGCCTTAGAAAAGTATTTAATTTTCAAAGCCTGTTATTCAGAAACTTTTAGGAGATGGTGGTGAATGTTCTGAAATAAGCCAGACTTAGAGCTTGTTTAAGAGAAACAGTGCACAGGATGAGATAACAAAACTCACATAGTCCAGGGAAGCACTAATTCAGGCGCATTTCAGAGAGGAGGTCACAGAGACACCTTCCCAGTGCTGCCTACTGTTGAGTCTACCAGCAGGGTACTGTAAGAGGCTCTAAAGTGATTTTGTCATCTAATCCCTGGAGTTACCAGTCACTGCTGGGACTCTTGGTCTGTGTCAGAGTAAATACATTCAGAAGGAGGAGTTCTGCAGGGCCACTCAGCAAGGAGGGAGTGTTGGGAACAATGCTGACTTGCCATGGAACATTGATATGGCAACTGGAATGCTTTGATAGACTAGTAACAACCTCCGGCCACCGGGTTATAGTAGCACTCTGCCCACATCAGTCTTAAAATCCACCCTGCTTGTCTTTTTAAATCATATGGTTGTTTAAACCACATGGAGTGTTTTTTGTTTTTTTTTCTTTTTGGCTCTTTCCTAGACTCTCTTTCAGCTGTGTCTCCATCCAGCTTTGACATTTTTGAGTAGTTGGTTCACCCCTCCCAGTAGCCTCCAGGAATGGGAAAGAAAGAGGTCAGTGGTTATCATGAGGAGGGATTTCCCTCCCCCTGTTTTATTATTCCTTTTGCTCAAGTAGACAGAAGTGGGAGAAGGAAAAACAAGACTAAGATGTAAGCTGGCTAGATAAACCCAGGACTGGTTTTATTACCAAAGTGTGAATGAGGCAACAGGACCTAAATGCAGCCCTGTTACATTAGAGCCAGAGCAAGGTTGGTGGATGACCTAGTGTGATTGTGGGCAACTCCTGGGAAGACTGTTTCATTAATTACACATTAACTGTGTGCACTGAGTAAAAGTAGAGGTAAAAAAATGTAGATGTTTCTGTCGCCTAGGAGAATGAGAACCACTCCTGATCCTGTCAAAGAACATTTTGAATCAAAGGGGCTTCACAAAAGCAGAAGACAGAGTTTTGTGGTTCAGTGCTCTGATGTGGCCTCTGAATCATTAAATGCTTTTATGGTGGTAAAATAAACATCCATTGTCATGGTCACACCAATCAGGCCATCCAACCTGGTGACAAGGAGGACTTTGCCATGGGGGAAGGCACTAAATGGAGGGGACAACTAGGTAGCCCTGTGGAATGCACTAGGTAGCAGTAGTATAACAGGGTACATCAGAGCATAGTCCCTTTTGCAGGATTAGGGGGTGGCAAAGGGTGTCCACAGAAGGGAGTGGGAGGCACAGTATTTGAGGCACATTGCATGGCTAAGGCAGATTAACCGCCTGTGCCTTGCTGAGGGGAGGAGGTGCAGAAGGAGGCTGCTGCCGGGGCAAACTGGGAACGTGGCTGTGAGAACGTGTGTCAGCAGAGTCACTGGTGACATAGCTGGTAGGGGCGGGGAAGCTCATAGAGTGCCTGTGTGAGCTGTGGGGTCAGATACCCTACTCTGGACTAACAGATGCATGTGCACCTGCCCATGGCTGGGAAACGTTTGCCCTGACTAAAGATGGCAGCCAAAAGAGGGTCAAAGACATAGGTGAGCTGACAAAATGGCGAACACTGACATGCCGTAGGAAAAGCCGGACACTCCCAATGGCTTCTTGTGCACATGGCATTTTCAGGAGGGCCTTTTAAAGTAAAGGAAGGAAAAGCTCTCGCCCTCTCTTGCTCATGCGCTTGGTACAGAGAAGTCACTATCTTGCTTTGGAGCTTGGTGCAAGCTCTCTCTCTCTGGGCTTTTGACATTTGGACATTCTTAGCCTGTGGCCCTGCTCCTTGCAGGTACGGGAGCACTCATGGGACCAGGAGATGCTGGGCCCACCAGGGGCTTAGACCCCACATGGATAGGAGCCCATTCCTGGAGGCAGGGTCCAATGCAAGGACGCGTGCTTCTCTGGGGTTCAGCATCTGGGACACTATGACCCAGTGCAGCACGGCACATGGGTCTTGGGCTGCTACATGGAGAGTGAGAGCAGCACACCCCAGATCCTGAAAGAGAAAGCTGCTGCGAGAAGATGACGACTCTGAAACCCATGAGTGAGCATTCCAGAGAGGGTGGGGATCTGTTTGTGTGACCGCCTTAAGGACAGACATAGAAATGGGGAACTTCTGGGCATGGTTGGCTTGTAGTCTTTTGGGAGCAAGGGAAGTCCTGGGTCTCGTGGCACAGAAGGGCTCAGAGCAGGAGCGCTCTCAGCATCCCCAAGGTTGGAACCCTGTTAATAAAAACCTGTTTCCTTCAGCACAAATTGTTGGGTCATATGAAAGGGCACCAAGCAGCCGAAGCCCAGTTTGCATGGTTACAGTAGCAGTACATCACACAGAGAGAAAATGCAGCCCAGGTTAATTTGTCCATTGCTTTCTATTGCAACACCCTCTTACAAGTGCCCGGCACAATGAAGATTTGTATTTTACAGATGGCTGGTCCCCTCTTTTGTTTCCACATAGTGTTTTACTGGCTCAGTTTAATTTACACTATTCTTTAAGTGAAGGTTACTTAGGGAAGTTGATTGGAAATACCATTCTATTCTTAATCATTTGTCTACGAGCAGGGTGTCCAACCTTTTGGCATCTCTGGGCCACACTGGAAGAAGAAGAGTTGTCTTGGGCCACACAATAAATACACAAACAGTAATGAAAACTGATGGAATAAAAAAGGGTTTTAAGTAAATTTATGATTTGTGTTGGGCCCCATTCATAGCCATTAGGGACTGCATGCAGCCTGTGGGCTCCGGGTTGGACACCCCTGGGACTCCACAACTATGGTAGAGTCATAGCATTGTCAGAAGGATGGGATTGCATTTCCACTTCTCCCACAGTTAGTGTAACTGCTGTCTAGCCTGTACCAGGAGGTGAGATTTATAGGAGACATTACCTCTAACCCCATTCTTGAAAAGGAACCTGCATTTTGGCTGATTTCATAATTACAGGTTCTCAGCCTTCTTTCTTCCCTGAACATTTCCTGTGACTTCAAAGTTCCACCATTCTTTTTCCCACAATCTCCTGTTATGAAAAACATTAGATCTTCTAATACAGCTTTTTTTCTTTTTCATGTTTCCCAACTGAAATTCCACACCCGCTAAACACTAACTCCCCATGATACCCTCCCTACCCCCACACTTGGCAGCCACCATTCTACTTTCTGATTCCAAATTTGACTACTCTAGGTAACTTATATAAGCAGAATCAAACAAGATTTGTCCTTCTGTTATTGGCTTTTTTACTTAGCACAATATCCTTAAGGATGCTGTAGCATGTGTCAGAATTTCCTTTCAAGACTAAAAAATATTCCATTGTATGCATATACCACATTTTGTTTACCCATCTATTGACGGACACTTGGGTTGCTTCTATCTTTTGACTATTGTGAATAATGTTGCTATAAACATGGGTGTACAAATATCTCTTCAATCTCTGATTTCAAATCTTTTGTGTATGCTATATCCAAAAGAGAAATGATGGATCACATGGTAATTCCATGTTTAATTTTCTGAGGAACCACAATACTGTTTTTCACAGCACCTATACCATTGTAATTTCCACTAGTTATGCACAAAGTTTCCAATTTCTCTGTATCCTTGTCATCACTAATTACATTCTGGTTTGTTTGTTTTTAAAGATTTTATTTATTTATTTTTAGAGAAGGGGGAAGGGAGAGAGAAAGAGAGGGAGAGAAACATCAATGTGTGAGAGAAACATCGACTGGTTGCCTTTTGTGTGGCCCCAACTAAGAACCTGGCCCACAAGCCAGGCATGTGCCCTGATGCTGAACAGGTGACTTTTTGGTTTGCTAAATGTTGCCCAACCACTGAGCTCATCAGTCATGGCTGTTTGTTTGTTTTTTGATGACAGCCATCCTAATGAGTGTGAAGTAGTGTCTCATTATGGTTTTAATATGCATTTCCTTAATGATTAGTAATGTTAAGTACCTTTTCATATGCTTATTGGCCATTTGTATACCTTCTATTCAAGTCCTATGACCATTTTGAAGTAGGTTGCTGGGTTTTGTTTGTTAGTTTTTATTGTTGAGTTTCAGGAGTTCTTTGTATATTCTGGATATTATCAGATACATGATTTGCAGATATTTTCTTCTATTCTGTTGATAGTTTCCTTTGATGCAAAAAGTTTTTAACTTCTCCCATTTAAGCCTGTGCCACCGTTTTATTTTGGAGGCAGGCCACTAGTTTCCAGTCTCACATGGCCACAGATGGGGCGGGGGACTGTGGCCCCAGGGTGAATCAAAGCCAGACGCACCTGTATCCAATTCAGATGATAACGTCTGGGACTTTCTGGTGATGATATAGATGAAATTTTTAGCTTGTGTTATGCTCTAATGGATTGATTTTCGTGGAGTTTGGGATGGCATTAATGTGGTTTTTTTTGAGGACTGGACATGAATCTTTGGGGAGAAGTGTGCAGAGGCTGCACAGTGGGCTCCCAAAGATAATATCAGGTTCTAATCCCTGGAAGCGGTAAATGTTGTTTTGTAAGGAAACAAGCTCTTAGCAGATGTGATTAAGTTAAGGATCTTGACATGGAAAGATTATCCTGGATTATCTGAATAGCCCTTAACTCCCGTTGCAAGTGTTTTTATAACGGAAAGGTATGGGGAGATTACCATCCGAAAAGAAGGAGTTGATGTCATCACAGAGGCAGGACTGGAATAATACAGCCAGAGATCAGGGAATATTTGCAACCACTCTGTCCCCTTCAGCAATCAGATCGATCGTAGCAAATGATGGTGGATTACTTTGGGTGGTAGCCCCAGCTGCAGGTGCATTCCCAATATAATGTTTTTACGGAAATAGATTCACATAGTTTATTGATCTGCAAAATCCTTATTTTTAATTCTATCAAAAGGGAGGATGAAAATAAATCGTCCCTTTCCAGGCAATGATAGCAGTATATATTCACTTTCTTTTGCCAGGACTATGTTAATTCTCACGCTTGTTATCATGATATAGTCTTCAGGGACCCAAATCCTTTATAGTTCACAAAAATATCATGTTTGTCCATTATACTGATGACATACTGCAAATTGAACCTCTTAAGAAGGAAGTGACTAATGTCATGGGTAGCTTAGTAAAGTGTTACAGGATAGAAGATAAATCCAGTGCAGATCCAGGGACCTGACACATGGTGGAATATTTAGTTGTCCAGGGCCTTTAATTGCCCATGCTAGGACAATTCCGCTAAGAAAAAACATCGTGCCTCATATCTCCTGCCACTAAGAAAGAGGCATTGTACTTACTTAATGTGCATCTTTACATTTTAGAGGCAGCAAATCTTATTTTGGGAATATGGGTACCTCACATTAAATTTCCTCATAATAATGTTGCTTCCTGAAAGAAAAAAATCTAATAATACCTAAAGGTGGAGAGAATATAAGATATTAATCTTTTACACATTGCTAATGAGAGTATAAATCAATAGGCAATTTGGAAAGCTGTTTGCCATTATGTTGTAAAGTAGAAATTCACGTATCCTTTGATTTGTCATTTCCTCTTTTAGTAAGGTGTCATGCACACCTGGATACATTTAGAAATTTTTTTTTTTTACTATTTATAATAGCAAAGCAAAGAGATTGTGTAAATTAATTTGGCATATTTATACAATGTAATGTCGTATAAGTCAAATGAATGAATTACAGCATTGCAGCACTATGGATAAATCTTAGCAAGATGATGTTGAATGAAAAATTAAGTTTCCAGAGGTGATATACAATATTATAAAGTTAAAAAATAAGCAATATAGTTTTAGGAATACATGTAGATATGATAAGAGTATCAAAATCACCCAAGAAAGTTCAAGATAGCAGTTGACATGGCTTCAGGGAGACAGGAAGATAAGATGGAGAAGAATGACACTGGTAATAAAACCTTTTTTTGTTTACTATTGAATTTAGAGAGAGGAAGGTAGAAGGGAGAGAGAGGGAGAGGGAGAGAGAGAGAGAAAGAGAGAGACATCACTTTGTTGTTCCACTTATCTATGCATTCATTGGTTGATTCTTATATGTGCCCTGACCAGGTATAGAACTTGCAACCTTGGTGTATTGGGATGATGCTCTAACCAACTGAGCTGCCCTTCCAGGGAAGTAATGGAAGTTTTAAACAAAATTCTAGTTCCCATGCTTGGTGGTAGGTTCATGCTGTTTATTATATTATTAAATACAAATAAATATAAAAATAAAAGAAAGCCTTGCAGAGACCAATAAATAGAATGTGTCATGCATCAAGTATTGTGACTGCCCCAGTTCTCTACAGAACAGAGTCACTTCTCTGGATTAAGCAATCGTGTCTACAAAAACTCTGATAAAAAGCTGAATATCAACCTGTGGACTCATTTTAAGCCATTGTTCTTTGTAAGTTTACATATTCTCACAGAATAGGACACCGAGACTGAGAAGCTAGATAAGTAAAATTTGCAGAGGAAGAATAGAAAGCTTGGGAAGACCTGCGAAAAATGGAGAAGTTTCCAGTGAAGGAGAGAGAAGGAGTGTTGAGTGGGGTGAAGGAGTTTTTTTAAAGCGTATGCAAGATTACCTTTCCTTTGTTTAAAATACTATCTAAACCTACCCTTGTCCCAACATGTTTAGTTTCTATTAATTATTTCCTGAATATAGGAGTTCACAGTCTAAACAAAGCATAATTAAAGATTCCAAGGTTTGATCTGAATTATTCTGAGCAAGCGTTGGGACTCTAAATTTTACTTATTTAGAAAAGAAGATAGATGAAAGTAATATATTCCAGAGAAAATATTACCCAAATTTGTTGATAATATTTCTTCTTTTTTGGCTTTGAAAGATGAGGGAAAACATGTACTTATCTCCTGAACTTTAATTTAAAGAATTAATCCTGAATTAAAAAAAAACCTATTGGGACAAATTTCTTTTCAGTTCATGTCTCCACAAAATTAATATTCTATCCTTGATGCCACAGACTTTCTTGTAAGTACTTTTATCTTTTCTTTTCATGTAGTATTCAAAGTTGGGAAATAGATTACTTTCCAATAAGTAGATTTTGGAGCGTAAGATCCCCGTAAGACCTAAAAAAATAAAGATTTTCTATTCCCCATACTACATAAAAGTTTTGAAGACCTACATATGATTTTAAAATAACAGAAATCAAACATACAAAACAAAACAACAAAAACACTCCATCAAAAAATGCTGTTTTGAAATAATCTTAGATCCTATTCACTTTAAAGAAGTACAAATACCAACGTAGGTTAAGAAATCATCTGTTTATGTTTGAGTCATGTTTGTCATAGTCATGATTTTATGAAGCCTTTGAGAATTTGGCTACTCTTTGCAACAAGACTGTGTGTCAAGTATAATGTTCCTCCTGGACCTGTAGGAATATGAACAAAAAGATGAAATCCCTTCACTTGCTACACTTTATTCTCTTGTCACAGTTAAAGCTATATTTATTTTCCTCCTCCCTGCTTCTTACAGGCCTATAGTAAATCAAAAAAGTAAACTCTCAGGTTCATTGTGTAAGGGGCTTACTTCTAGGCCTCTATAGTTGCCACAGTAACTAATTAGAAATTTGCATCTCTAAGAGAATTATTTAATGCTGATGTATAAGCCCTTTTATTCTTTGGAGCTTGGCCTTTTGCAAGGAAGCTCCTGGTAGATGTTGGACCTCGAGGTCATACTGTACAAGCTCTGAACGTAGGTGGCCCTCGTTTCTCCTTTTTATCTGGATGATTCATACCCAGTGAAGAAAATGTCTTGCCAGGTCTTTGTTGAATGGTGGGCATCTGAAAGGCGACACTTGATTCATTTGGGCGCCATTTGTTTTAACCTGTAACTTCTCCTCCATCGCTCATTAGCTAACTCTTGTGTAATTGAGTCATGCATGTTAAACTAGTACAGTTGAGTTATGCCAACTGACCCACTGACAGGATTCCCTCCTTAGACTTACCGTAAAGCCTAATAAGACAGTGTTGCTGAAATGCAAAATATGTTGCAGACTTGGACAACGTGTAATGGTAGAAATGCAAAATGTTTTGCAGGCTTGGACAATGTTTAATAGCAATAGGAAGATGAATACTTTTCCTGAACAGAGACTTCCTTTCTTAAGTTTAAATCTGCTTTTCCCCAGGGCAGGAAGAAGAGAGAAACCCTGCTGTGGTGCAAGACAGAGGCAAAAGGAAAGGGGCTGGGGACCCCTGGGCAACTTGTCCTGAATACAAGAAGATACTGACTGCTTTCTGAGCTGCCGTCCTGTGCCGCAGGCACATGTGGGAGATATGGTCTATGACTGGGGCATAAAGGAGGAGAAATGTGTTCAGTCCCTCCCACTCCTCCAACCAACTGTTCCTACCAAAGTGGAGGAGCCCTTGAGTTTGCTGCAACCAGAGGACAAAACAAACATATGTTCTAAGACAATGACCAAGCCTGTGCGCAAGAGTAGATTCAGGCCTGGCTGGTGGGGCTCAGTGGATTGGGCAATATTCTACAAAGCAAAGGGTTGCTGGTTCGGTTCCTGGTCAGGACACACGCCTGGGTTGCAGGCTAGGTCTCCAGCTGGGGGCATGTGGGAGGCAACCGATAGATGTTTCTCTCCCTCCTCCCTCCCTCACTTCCCCTCTCTCTAAAAATAAGTAAATAAAATCTTTTTTTTTTAAGAGTGGATTCAGCACACCTGTGTTCAATGCAGCATTGTAAGCAAAAGGTGGAAGCAACCCAAGAGTCCATTAGCTGATAAACGGGCAACCAAAATGTGGTATAAAGATAGAATGGAATCTTATTGAACTTTAAAAAGGAAGAAAACTTGGACACATCCTACAATATGGATGGACCTTGAGGACATTATGCTAAGGGAAATAAACCAGACACATAAGGGCAAATACTTCGTGACACCACTAATATGAGGTATTTATATGCTATAGTCTGAATATTCATAACTACCAAATTCGTATGTTGAAACCTAATTCCCAGTGTGAAATGCCATTTGGAGGTAAGACCTTTGGGAAGTGAGTTGCCATGAGGGTGGAGCTCTCATGACTGGGATTAGTGTCCTCATAAAATAGACCCCAGAGAGATCCCTCACCCCTTCCACCACATGAAAATACAGCGAGAAGTCAGCCATCTATGAACCAAAGAACAGACTTTCAAAAGACACTGAATCTACTTTAATCTCCGACTTCCCGGTCTCCAGGACTGTGAGAAATAAATGTCTGCTGTTTATAAGCCACTCAATCTGAACTAACACTAGAATAATCAAATTCACAGAAACAGAAAGTAAAAAACTGTGGCTGCCAGAGGCTGGGGATGGGGTAAGGGGTGAGGAATGAAACGTTGTTGTTTAATGAGTATGGTTTCAGTTTTGCAAGATGAAGAAGCTCTGGGGATTGGTGGCACAACAATATGAACATATGTAACAGTACTAAACTGTGCACTTAAAAATCGTTAAGATGGTAAATTTTGTTATGTGCTTAAAACAGATTAAAAAATCAGACTAAATTCAATAGAAAGGTGGGTAGAGCCCCTCTTCGAAAAGAATAAAAGAAAGGTGATCACTCTTATGCCCTCCAGAGAGGAAGAGGTCAGGTTTGCTTAATTTAAAAGAAGGTAGAGCAGGGCCCAGAAGAAACTGGCTTTCCCTGTAGCTGGATGGAGGCACCAACCTTGAGGCTCTGTTATCGCTGCCCTGGCCGGAGCACCTGTACATCTGGGGAAACAAGCATCTTAAATACAATCTTGCACACATTCTGGAGGCAGGAGGAATTAACCCTCTAGTTAATAATTGTTTCTTAAAAACATTAAAAAAAAAGATTTTATTTGCTTATTTTTAGAGAGAGGGGATTGGAGAGCAAAGAGGGAGAGAAACCTTGATGTGCAAGAGATACATGTATCAGTTGCCTCTCACATGCTCCCAAGTGGGGACCTGGCCCGCAACCCAGCCATGTGCTCTGACCAGAATTTAATGGAGAGAACCAGCGACCTTTCAGTTCACAGGCCAGCACCCAATCCACTGAGCCACACCAGCCAGGGCTGTCTTGGAAAAAGGTTTGATCACACAAAATGTTTGTATTTTTTGAAAAAAACTGTGAAAAAAATTACTGTTATTTGAGTAATTTTC
The DNA here is from genome assembly GCA_004026545.1 of Mormoops blainvillei. NCBI lineage: Eukaryota > Metazoa > Chordata > Mammalia > Chiroptera > Mormoopidae > Mormoops > Mormoops blainvillei. The sequence goes on from PVJD01003601.1 coordinate 31,209, forward strand.
TGCATGTTTGTTTCTATCTTGACTCTACTTCTCAGGTCAAGAAAGCCAATTCTCTGTTAAGAAATGTGAATAATATGTTTATTTTAACTGTTAAATGATCTCACCTTAATTTTTCTGTATATATAAGGCATTGTTTAATGACTTTTAAGATTTTTAAGTCCTTGGTTCTAGTGCATTTTGCTTGAAGTTAGGTGCTATAGATATCTTTCTAAATGAGTGACTTAAAATTACTTTTTTTAGCTGTAGTTATGAGTACAGTGACTAGCATGTTGGCATTCTGCTTTAAAACTCAATAAACTCTACTGTATCCAACCAGAATTATATTTATTTGTAACTGAATTCTTGCATGTCTATATCTCAAATCAATTTCTTAGAATACCAGTAACTTTACCATGTAATTTTTGTGCTCATTTCTAGCTCACTCAAAAGTTTGACCAATAATTAACTTATCAGGCTTAGAACATTTTCAGAAAACATTCAATAATTCCACAAAAACTACAAAGAAATACATGACATATGTCTACACAATATATATTTTATTTTTAAAAACAGTAAAATAATTTTAAATGCTGCTTTTTAGATGTGACCCTTTATGCTATACTAGGCGGAAATGTCCTAATTTCACAGCTGACCATAGGATTTCAGTTAGTGTGCCCAGTCATGGGCTAACAAATGAAAGCTAGTCCCTCAGGGGTAGATCACTTTCTCTAGGCTCAAAGTCGTTTTATTAACACGTACATGTCCTACCTTAAAGCAGGAGAAATACTTGTAACTGATGATTCGGAATTTTAGATAGATAAAATATGGAATGTCAAAGTCAGAAACATAAAAATTACAAAGTATATCACTACAATTAAAGTCAACAAAAATGTGCTAAAATGTTTCTGGGGATATCCCATATTCATTCATTCATTCATTCATTCCCCATCTTCACCCATTACGATCCTCACTGTGCTACTCCTGATGCCCCAGTCAGGTATTTATTCCTTTCATCAACACATAGAACACTTTTCCTTCCAGAGCAAGTTATCCTGTGAGAGCAGGTGCTGTGTTTTGTTTTATGTTCCTGTTATGTACTATGTTTTTTTGTTCCTTATTGTATCATCTGCAGGACTTGACACAATACCTTGCAAGTAAAGACATCTAATATCTATTTATTGGGTTGTGTTTATGTCTATATCTGAACTATACTGTTTGCTGTGTTCATGAACTAGGCTGAGTAACCATTGCTAGACTAAAAGCTTAACATATCTGTACTTATTTTTATTGGCAATTACCTAAAGATTTTGCTTCAGAAAATAAGGTAATTTAAAAACTTCATAAATTTAATATTCATGGAGGTTGGCTAAACCATCTGGAATTCAAAGCAGTAAGTATTTAGGAAGTGAATTTGATAAATGAGAGGAAAGTTCCAGTTTAGACTATGTCTACAGCACAGCACAGCAAAGCAAAACAAATAAAACAAAGCTAAACTATGTCTACATCTGTGAAAACTAAAGAATGCACTATTTTCTGTATTGCTACAGCAAATCACTGGTCAAAAAATTTTGTTTTGTCAATGACTGTGGGAAAATAGACATTCATATATTACTGGTGGGACAGCTGATGACACAAATTTTAATCCAGGGAATTTGATTTTATCTATCAATATTACAAGTGAACATATCCTTCGCCCCAGTGCTTTTCTGTCTAAGAATTTGTCCTACAGATATACTCACACATGTGCAGAATGACACGCACAAAGCTTCTCATTGCTTTGTTGCTTCTACTAGCAAAAGTTGAAAATAATCTAAATGTTTATCAGTAGGAAATTGGTTAAATAAATTATATTCCATACATACTGAAATATCATGCCTCTGTTGAAAAATAATTAAATATTGACATTATTAAATATTGATATGGGTGATATCCAAGGTTTATTGTTAAGTAAACAAATAAACAGAAACCGTCAAGTGCAGGATAGTGTTCATTCCATGCTACCATATGTGTAAAAAGAACAGCAGAAGAGACATATGTGATTGTGTTTCAATATACATTAAATATTTCTAAAAAAAAGTATGAGAAGCTGATCCATTGGTTACCTCTGGGGAGGATGGGGTGGTTGGTAAACAGGGGAAGAAGGGAGACATTTACTCTTTATACAAAATAATTTATTGAGGTGAAATTCACCAAACACAGAAGTAACCATTTTAAAGTGCACAATTCAGTGGTACTTGTGTGTTCACAATGTGCATAACCACTGCATTTATCCAGCTTCAAAACATTGCCATCACGCAAGGCAAGCCCCTTCCCCGGCACCCAGAGCCTCCTCATTACGCATCCCCAATCCCTGGCAACCACCAATCTTCCTCTGTCTCTGTGGATTTATCTACTCTGGATATTTCATATCAATGAATTATACATCAAGTGTCCATTTGTGTCTGGCTTCTCTCACTTAGCATATTGTTTTCAAGATTATATATTTTTTGCATTTTTCAAATGAGAACTTTGTTGACGTATTATGTATTCAAAAACTAAAAACTGAAAAATAAAACTGTTTACTTGTTGAACACCATGGGAACTAGACAAGATCTCCAGCCTATATCAGAAATGAATATTCCGAAGATTTATGAACAAAGAGGAAAAAAACACCCTTTTGACCATGCAACATCTCATAATCCCTTTCTAACCTTAGCCCTTCCTAATCACCATAACAATACCCTGTGAGGGGGGTGGGCATTATTTGGAGATTTTGGTTTTACCATCAGTGACCTTTGTCATTAACTTGCAGATATTTGTCTAGAGAGCAACACACTCCTATTATTTTATTGTGAAACTCAGCAGCTAGTGAAACTGCCCATCAGCCAAGGGCCCCTACCTCCCTTTGTACCAAAGCTAGTTCTTGCTTCCATCATCTTATATATGATACAGCAGCTCAAGAAAACATTGCTGTTACCTAGATCCAGCCTAGCAAACCCTAGGGGGCTCAGATAAAGGGATTTCTGTCACAGATAAGAAAATGTGGAAATCCAGGAGAACAATGCTGCAAAAATCCTATCTGAACAACTTCCACTCCAGGCCTTGTCATTTAAGTGGAAATTCCAGAATAATTTCTCAATTCCAACTGGGACTTTTCTATTGCCTAGAAAGTCGGAGCAGGAACACACTTTAGAAGTCATCCAGGCTGACATTTTAATTGCAATATAAGCATTTTCTCTAACAGTGACAGTTGATCCTTGAGCAGAAGCTTACAGCCTTCCCATGACAGGGAGCTCACAAGACAAAAGTTAGTGTACTCGCTGAATATTATTTCAGGCTGGAGTAACCAACTCATGCTGGTTTGACTGGGATTTTCCAGGTCTTAGCACTGGAAGTTCCATGTCCTGCGAAACCCCGCAGTCCAGGGCAAACCAGGATGGTTGGTCACCCTATTCCAGCCAAGAACAGTGACAGCTGAAGAAGGTAATAAGCTAGGCCATGAAGAATGGATTGGATTTCCAAAGTCAGGGAAGAATCAGAAAAGAAGAGCATCGTTGATCTCTGCATTTCCTTAATCCACATGACGTGATCCCTGATCAGTGAGTATATAATTTCTAATTCATTCATGTATATTTCCATCATAGTTTGGGATTCCTAACTTGGAACCATAGGTGGTAGGGAGCAGCAATCCACAGACATCTGTCCACATGGTTGTGACAAGATCATAGATGTCTTCTGGGAATATTTATCTTGGAGTAATGGGTATGGTTATTATGAGAATGCCTGGAGTCAAGAAAAACAGTGAGGAGGCTATTGCAACGGTTCGGGTGCGAAGCAGACAGATGTGAAGTAGGACAGGGCTATGGGGGCAAAGATAAAGAAGAGATTTGGGGAAAACAAGTAGGAAATAGATGCCACTGGGCTGCCTGGTAGGAAGGACGGAGGAATTGCAGACCGTCTAAGCAGTGGTTCTCATACCTGGATACATATGAGAGTCACTGGAGGAGGATTTTTTTTTAAAAACACTGATGACCTCCTCCATGAGATTATGATTTCATCAGCTTACAGGGGCCCAAATAAGGGTATTTTTAAAAAGTTCCCCCCAAGGTGACTTTACAATGCAGCAAGGATTGAAACCAGTGATTTAAATATTTTAGGGTGGTTTATTGGGCATTTATAGAATGTTTTTCTTCTTGAAAGACTCTTCTACATATTTTGTTGTAGACACCTTAATCCTACAAGAATGCCCATGATTTCAGAGAAGGTGAGGGGTATCCAAGTTGGTTCTAGGAGAGTAAATTATGAAAAATACAGGCTATTTGTAATGTCCAAGACTCTGCCACCCTCCTCCAAAATGGTCAAGCAATTGAACTTGAAATGAGCAAATTATTTTACATGCATGATTTCGCCTACTGTTTCCTCTTAACCATCCCTGAAGGTATGGTTTTATTTTCATTTCACAAGTGACATAACTGAGGTTTGAGGAGGGAAATGAGTAAGAGGAAGAGCCTGAGTCAAATCCCCATCATTTTGCCTCTAACCATCAGTGTCTGCCTGCTCCAGTAGCCCAGGGCAGTCACAGCGAAAGAAAAGTCCACCTCCTGACCTTTCCAAACATCTAAGCAAGGCAGCAAGGCTGAGCCCCTCCTTCACTAGGAGAAATTTGATAGATTTCTCATATTCAAGCTCCTACAAAAGACAGCAAAAAAATAAAAATAAAAAAAATTTTAAAAAATTAGTGAACTTCCATTTAAATGGGTAAAAAAAAAAAAGGTTTTTTCTAGATGATGGGTCTAGTACATGTTAGATTACTTAACACCAGTGGGGTAATAAATAGTTCGGATTCTAAAAGAGTTTTATAGCAGAACTCTTAAATCTGACACAGAATAATTTGGGCAGGGGGAGTTTCTCCCTCATAATGTACAATAGTCCACACATCTTAAATAGTCACATTTCTATTTCTTGCAAAGATAGCAAAGTTATTATTGTAGGGTTGCACTGCCTCTGCTACAGTAAAGTTCTGTAGCTGAAGGAATTTCAAAACGCTGAGCTGGCACAAGGGGCGCTGTTAAGATAAAAGATGGGATCTTAATTAGAAAAATGCAGTCCACTGCTAAGTTACTATCATGGCTTCAGCATCCAGAAAAACCCCCAGCCTTGGATTCCCCTTTGTTGTCCTTAGTAAAAGACAGAGTTGATTTCTAAAGGTGATTTTGGTGTCCCAGGTCACAGTATTCAATTTCACTGTGAACATTTCTTTCTGAGCCACAAAGTTCTTATAAACGAGATTCCAGGTTCTAAGATTCTGCTAATTTGTACTGTTGTTGCTGCAGAAAACCTATTAAAAACTCTGAAACCTACCCCATTCCCTCTGCAGCCGAGTCAGGTCATCTTCTGTGTACTTCCTTCCAAAAGCAAAGAATTCCAGTTGAGTTTTTCCAACTTTGCTCTCCCTTCCTCTGTGATGACTTTTTTTTTTTTTTTTGGAAAACTTTAAGAGCCCTAATTGACCCATGGAGGCGTTGCAATATTAATGCAAGACAAATGTAAAAAGAAAACAAAGTAAACAACCACAGCAATAAGACAAAAGCAAACTCCAGTGCCACCCACTTTGCGTGTATAGAAGAAATTATACTGCTCCTCCTTAAATAAGGGGTTTGCAAAGTGTCGCTCCTTTTCTGCAGGGGCGGGGGTGCTTATTGATGCTGCATCTGTTTTGTCAGAGCGTCAGCTAATGGAGAAAGTTAATTGTGTTGGTTGTAAGGCCACCTGTCACACACATGCCTCATTTCCATATTAATGGTCCAGCAGTGGCAGGCAGTGTGCTCTCTGCAGTAACAGCTACTGCCTCTTTGGAAACGTGGGCCAAATGTGTCTATGCAGCAACTGTAGGCCTCGGATGTGAATGCCTCTAGTATTGTGTTGACTAGGGCTTACATTAACCCCCTACTGACGGCTCCGAACTGGATTTGCAGTAAAAACTGGGGATGCTGTAAATGCCACTCTAGAGGAGGACCGAGTCTATGGTGAACCTACTGGGAGAGGCAGCTTTTGGGCTTCAGGATTTTAGAGAATAATCTTCTGCATAGCCTCCTCACCCCACATTAGGGGAGAGGGAGGGAGGGGGAGAGAGAGTAAGAGAGACAGAGACAGAGATGACATTCTTGATATTCAACTTCTCCTTTAATAACGGCTTCTAAATTATTTCACTGTAGTATTTAGCATCATTGTCTATGAGCATTTTCACTTCTTTCCTTTGCCTTTTCAATCACTTTGCATCCCTAGAAAAACCCACAGATATACCCTCACTCACAAGGCAAAGGTGGGTTTTAGAGCTCTGAGTAATCAGTTTTCCAGTTCTGTTGCAGAAATTATGGCAAGCGGTCTTGACTCTTGACTACAAAGAATTGCACTCTGGGTAGTACTTCATCCAGCAGTACTTTTTACAAATCATTTGACTCTCAGGCACAGTTGAGGAATCAATGCCCTCGAGAAGAGGTCGATGAATATTTTAGTGGGAAACAATTAGATGCAATTTGAGAGGGGTGGTTATCCCCTCGATGAGGCAGGCCAGTGAAATTGAGAGCCATTTCTTCCCAGTTCCTACTCCCGAGGATGCAGGAAAATACCAGGTTTAGTTTCTTTGGGATCCTCATATATATGGCTTTCTGTGACCTTACACAGCCCTCATAAAGGGATTTGAGGCTAAAAGCCAAATGCTGCAGCATGACTGCTCTCAGAGAGACGGGGAACACATGGGCCATGCTGCTCCACTTTTAAATGGCCAATTTTAGTTGAATTGATGATTATTTTAGACTGGGTTATCTCTATTCTTGTATCGACATAAATTTTAAAATGAATGTCACAGTCATTTGGAGAAGGCTCAAAGTCAGGTGGGAAATTGGTTTTGACCACATAGCAAGCAGAATTTCCTAAGTAGTGACATTCTTTCTGGAATGAGGTCAGCCAGAGTTGCTCAGCGAGGGAAGACTGTGCCGTCTTCTGGAAGCACCCTCAGGGAAGCCCAGGAAACTGGGGGCTGCAGAGTTTTATATGTGTCCCTAATGGTGAAAAAATACAGAAACCCCTGCAGGTAAATTTCCCGGCTGACCTACGTTAGGTCTGGGTTTGCGAGTGTGCCGCAGAATTTCCCCAAGCGATACGGAAGAAGGGGGTTTTGCCATGATGGAAACCTGCCCCGGATTCCATAGGAATGCTGACTGGGGGTGAGCACTGTACAGTTCAGATCCACTACCTGAGCCAGGCCGCTGATGCTGCCCAGAAGTCCTGTATGTCTTGAGTTGACACATTTTCCTATTTCCCACCATAACTATTTCAAGATTTCATTAGTCTTCCCCAGTTTCCCACTCAGAAGACAAATTTATTTTGCATTTCACAGAGAAAATGGGGGTAAGCAAAGAAAAACTCTCTCCCAACTTTTGACTCCCAGTTATATTAAGAAGCCGATACTTTTATCCTTCTCCTTTTTCTCCTCTCCTCTTCTCTCTTGTCTTCCTTTCTACTCTCATCTCCTCTCTTTCTCTTTCTCTCTCTCTCTCCACACTGGCACCCTCCCACAAATAAATATGCATAAGTGTGCACCTCATGACACATCAGCCTGAGGAGGAGTAAGAGCATGTGTGGACGAATATGAGTTAGGTAAGTCATGGTCTCTCAAAAATTGACAAGGAAAGACATATATGTACATCAGCAATTAGAGTTGTTTGATGAGTGTCACATCCAAGGTTGTAGGAACACAGGAGAGGGATATATAATCAGACTGAGGGTTAGGAAAAACAAGTTACATTTTGAAAGATTCAAGGTAGATAAAAAAGAAGAGAAGACAAATTTAAGCGGATGAAATAGCTGTATGAAAGCGTTTAACCTGTCCCAGGATCTCAATGCACTTTGGTTTGGTGATAGAGAGGAAATCCCGTGTGGTAAAGTAGAGAGACTAGTGATAAGTCACCAAGGACCAATCATAAAGGGCCTCATGAAATAAACCAATGGACTTGAACTTCACTTTATAAGTTGTGCAAAATCATTGAGGATATCCTAAATAGGGAAATGAAGTGGTAGCAGTGTGGAAAGTGAGAAGGGAACAAGGTCGTAGTCAGGGGATGAGTCATTGCAATGTCCAGATGAGACGTTTTAAACAGACTGGGAGAGTCCTGGTGGTAGTAATGACTCAGGGCTGAAGGGAGAAGGTAGGAAGAGGATAAGGTGACTGCCAAGTTACTGATTTGGGTAGCTGGGCGGATGGTGCAATGTTTTGATACTAGAGGAGACAATGAATTTTAAAGAAAAGATGCTCAGTTCCCTTTGGTCCATTTGTTCAGCAATCTGTTATTGGAACATAGTGACCTCGTCCAGGATTTCTCTGGAGTGGTGGTGACTGAAACCACTGCAGATGGAATCACTGAGGCCAGTGTGTGGCCTGAAGTGTATGAGGGCTAAGGACAGTTCTAGCGAACAGTGCTGGGAAGAAGCAAGGAATGATGGAAAAGTCACCCAAGAGAGAAGGAACAGTGACAGAGGTGTCAGGAAAATTAAGAGAAAGGGTTTTTCGGTATGCAAAGAGGGAGGGGAATTTTAAGGGGGAGGAAGTAGCTAACAGTGTCAAATTTTATGCAGAGTTAAAGAGAAATAAAAACCAGACGGTGATCCTTGCGTTTGTCAACATGTAAGCTAATGGTGTCCTCTGTCAGTGTCCCATGGGCATGGGTGGTTTGCAGAGCTGAATGACAGGGGATGGGAGATGAGGACAGGAAACCACAAGCCTACAGAGCCTACCACAATGCCTGGCACCTCGTGGTTGCTCATGACTTTCCCTAGAACCACCATCCTCTCCCTCACCAAACATCCTCAAATCTTATGAATTCTTACTCGTCTCTTTGCAGTGCCTCCTTTACCCCTCTTCTCTAGCTTTCTTGTTACCCCTCTCAGTTTTATTTCCTTTTTCTTTCACTTAAATAAAAATGAGCATTTTTATTCCCTTTGGTCCATTTGTTTAGCAATCTGTTATTGGAAAAGTTTTTATTTAAATCAGACAAAAATGACACCTTGACACATGTCGAAACTTCCTTTGCTCCAGTGCCATGAGCTATCTCTTTGTTGAATTCGATCATAGTTTTTGAATACTGGAAGAATGTTTTCTCAGTTTTTTGATGCTATTCACATTGTAACAGCCATAGATGTGGTACACTTTGGTGTATAATCTCTATTATTAACATCTTCTTCATTACTTTTTCTTAAGGGTGCATTTCTCCAGGTCTTCTTTAAGCAGGAAGTATGTGATGATCAGGGCCATGAGTGCATACTGGCTCTGGGTAAGATTTTCTTCATTCTTTTTAGGTAATTAGATTTTGTTTTTGATAATCCATATAACCGAGTCCCATAAATGATTTAATTTTGGTTGTAAAATTTGCTTCTGTTAGTTGATGCTTGATTTGAAAGTCATGGATATGCTATCAACAGATGTGGTGTGTGAGAGCCCTGTGCTCTTTCCTTTTACAGATGCGACTCCCTCCCCTGCTGGCATTTCCCTCCCATATCAGCACGAGGCTCACCAGATCCACCTTCATTCATTCAGTAAATAGTTACTGAGTGCTCACTGCATGTTGGCTCTGGGTTAGGTGCAGAAGAAAATCAGGGAATGGTTGTCAGACTTAGCATTAGTATGGAATATAATTATATTTTAAAAGAATTCTTATTTATTTGAGATCCAAGTCTACCTGGGCATCTGTTTTTTAGCTGGCAAGCCTAAGTTATGGTCTTAGTTTTCACATGATTTTCCACTGAGCAAGGGATGTGGTCAAGAATCCCTCAGGTGGTCACCACACCGTGTGGTGAGAGCTCTGAGAAAGTCTAAGGGTATCCCAGAAAATGGGGCATTGCAGCTGAGGTCTGAAGGGTGGCTAGGGGTTCGCCCAGCAAGTGTTCTGCCTAGGAAAATGCTGTAAGTAGAGGGATCAGTCAGCCTGTTGGAAAGGTCTGAGGAAGAAAGCAACTTGAGGAGTTTGTCAGAATGCTGTATAATTTAACAGTTCACAGAGACTCAGGGAGAAGGGGAGTGGGGGAGGCTCCAGGTGAGGCCCACCTGCACCTCCTGATTCCTGAGTTATCATCCTGTTCTCCCAGCCATCTTCTCCTTTGACATAAGCTACCCTGAGTGCATTTCCTCTCTTTATATGTACAAACTGCCTAATTAAAAAAGTAAATACTTAGTAAATCCTGAAGGAGTGACTATGAGTGGAATCTCCAATCTTTTCAAGGTGTGTGTGGGGGGTGGTAATGGAGTTAAGATTATAGAGTTGACCTACAGTGAGAAAAATCTCATTCTGCCAAAGTTTCCCTTGAAAAAAATCGCTTAGATTACCCACCAAGACTTGTGCTGAGAAGCATTCAGGAGGAAGACAGACCAGGAGAGCCGAGGCATGGTGTCCTCTTCTGCTGGTCCCAGGGAGTGGGCTGTGACTGGAATAGAGGCCACTAGCTGCTCTCACTCTGCTCCTTCTGTTAGCTAATTGTGGATTGCTGAATTTGTGTTGGATGGATTTGTGTAAGCTGAATTCACTGATAGCGAACGGATGAAGATTATTGTGGTCACCCCCACAGAAATGGAATGGACCCCCCACACCAAATTTGGTTCAGATGTCAAGACTGATGATGCCACATATGCACCAGGAGGGCACAAAAAGGCTTATGACTCACATAATGAGGCTTTCTGGGGAGGGCAAGGCAGCCTCCCAAGCAGATCTGGAATGGGTTGAGAGAGCTCAGAAAGGGCACTGGCTGGCGTTTACGGTGTTTAGTGGGGAGTGCCGTTCCTGGGCACAACCAGGACTTGTGTGATTTCAACTTCCTGAAACCAAGGGAAGGAGCACCCAGGTTTTCTTACCTGCTTGTCTAGTTAACAGGCAAGAGAGGAAGAGGGAGGATTAGGGCTTGAAAATTGTCTGCAAACATCAAAAATGGACTCTGATTCTATGACAAAGCAAACTTTCTACTTCTGATCAATAACAGTTTCAAGGATCCTGCACATTAATGCAGAATTTTGCACCAACTTCGCACCAACTTCTACAATAGCTGCATCAAACAGCGTCTGACAGGAAAGAAATTGTACATGCAAGCAGGGTAATCTGAAGAGAGTTTAATAAAGGGGCAACGAGCAAAAGTGTGAGCAAGGTATAAGGAAACAAGGCATATTACCATGCCTGGGACCGGTAATAACACCTGGGGCTCCCCATAATCACCACTCCTGGTGGAGGAGGCAAAGAGGAGGCTGCCAGACCCAGACGGGGAGGAAGAGAGAAAGGGAAAGATGTGTGTGGGGAGGGCTGTTGAACAAGAGAGGAAACTAGGTCAAGGACATCAGCTGCCTACAGAGATGCCAAGGAGCTAGCAATGAAAACCGCGACCGCACTCACCTATTCCCTCTCATCTCCCGCCAGTGACCCCATCGGTCAAACCCAACCAGAAGTCAGAGGCCAGGGGTGCTCACTGGACCAGCCCATGGAGTCTGGCCCCCAGCACACAGAGCAGGGTGCCCGGAATCCGGAGAGCCAGGAGATGTCCAGCACAGCAAGCCTCATTGGTTGTCCCTCTGGCAATAGAATTGACGCCTGAGTCGGCCTATAGACAACATGGTCAAAGAAATGGTTCCCTGCTCCCCACTCTCCTGGAAAGTCAATGGGTTTTTGAATATAACATACAGAACAAATTATGTGTGTCATGCATTGATGTATAACCCAGTGTCTTTTGCTTTTAAATTAATGTTAGAAGTTAAGAGAAAACAAGAGCTAGGACATGACAACATGTATATCCATATGGCAACATGCATCAGAGCCTTGGGCATAAGGATGACTCAGTGAATGTTTACTCATCAAGTGATTGGCAGAATAAAAAGCAGAACACCTGTGAGAAATGCCATGAATAAGATTGATAGTTTCAGGGGCTGCCTTACAATAATTAGGCAGTTTGTCTTGCCCACACTAAAATTTAACGTCCTTGTCAAAGCATCCCATGTATTTGCCACATACCCTATGCTAATGAAACCCCTGTTTGGGAGTAGGTGCACACAGCGCATGAGCACTGAGGCTCACTGAGCCATAAAGCAGTTGTTTGGTGTCGTCCATCTCTATTCCTGCTCAATTCCTATAGAGTTAAAATTTAATGCCAGCCCACATTGAAAATAACATAGCAGTTTTTCTGAAATTTGTTATCTGTTCTCAAATGCATTTACATTTTTTAATACTTATCTTTGGCCTTAGTTTTCAGGCAATTTTGTTTATATCACTAGAAATAGGGCAATGTGACTTTTTGTTCCTTTTATTACTCCAATCTGATGCCCAAAGGGATGAAGTCAAAATCATTAAGCAAATGGTAGAAAGCAATCAATGTTCCCAAATAAAAGGTCACACAACACAGAAGGATGAAAGTGAAATGCAAAAAAACTCCAAAAAATAAAAAAACAAACCAAAAAGACCCCACTCACAGCTTTGGCTTGAAAAATCTTCAAAATGTCATCAGTCAAGTAAAACATTGAAATCAGACCCATGGCTATATTTGGCATTACTTGGTAACTATGATATTTCCATTGAGCTATGGACTCTGATTTTGATGCTTTATAGCCATTTTTGAAAATCCTTTATGTTAAAGAAAGAAAAGAGTAGGAAAAAACCCATGATTGAGGATGAGCTTTCCTTTTCTGCTAACCAACATCACTTCCCGAAACTGTTAAAGATCAGGCGTCTACCCTAGCACGTGTTCAGTGAAACCTGAATCAGTGCCAACTCAGTGCCAGAATTTTCTGAGCTAACAATATGTGTGTGTTCTGGGAACAGAAATAAACCTGTCTCAAGGTGTGGCCTAGGAGCTAGGAATCTTACAGTCTCTTCAGAACAATGTCCTTTAAGGCTTCCACGCTTAGTATTCAAGACAATGATTACAGGCGTGTTGGGTACGAATTTTTCCCCCCAAGTCTGGCAAGCTGCCTAACTAGACGATGCCTCTCAGTGAGCTGACGTGCACAGTCCTGGATTAGTGTCGGATCACAAGGAAATAAATATACGTGGCAGTGCTTTTTGCAGAGGCAGCTGTCACTGAACGTGTTGACACAAAATGTTTGCTTTCTGTTACATACATATTGGACTCTTTAAAATGCCCTTAAGTAAAATGCTACACCAAATGAGAAACTGCACCCAGCACACCTCAAATACTAACTCCGCCTGGGGAAACCATGCACGGTAAACATGTATACATGCTCGGTGGTTGCCGGTGTGTAGAATTTTCTGATGGGGAAGATGGGGGGTAATTGTAAGACCAGTTGCAACCTTTATTTGCTTTCCCCCAATAATTTTACATTTTTTGTTGGGTAGGGATAGTTTAATGGAAAAACTAGAAATCTAGGTTACCAAGCTACAATTTTAGAAAACATTCTTCTCTTTCTACCTTATGTAACAAAAGATTTTCCTTATTAAGAAATATGCAATAAATGGAAACAAATTATGAACACATTTTGATGATTTTTATTCACATATTTTATTCTTTTTAAAGAAGGTTAGGATTCTTAATATTTTGTTAGTGAAAAAAATAAATAGCTCTGCTTCCTCCTCCCCCTACTCCACATACACACACACACACACACACACACACACACACACACACACACACTCTGCACACAAGCAGAGCCTACAAAGACTATTGTTTTGGGTAGGTGTGTGAAGTTGATGTCTGATAAGGGTTGACTTCAGTTTCTTCTCCATTACAGTTGACTGTTGGCTTCTGCAGAACAAAAACCCATAAAAAATTAACTCCCCATAAGTGGAGCCTATAATTTTATTTTATTTTATTTTTGTTAATCCTCACCCAACACATGTCTTCATTGCTTTTAGCAAGAGAAGAAGGGAGAAGGGAAGGAAGAAAGAGAAACATCCATTGGTTGCCTCCATCCAATGACCTCCTAAGAAGGTTCCTGAAGTCTCTTTTCTCCTTCCTTTCCTATTCATATCTTATAGAAAATGTAGCCTGGATGGAGGAATCCGTCACTTGGTTTAGATTAGATTTATGCGGAAAAGGGAGAAAAATTTCAGTCACCTATTTTGTTTCTTTTTTATTCGGACATTTAGGAGGAAAGACCTGAAATTTACCTGACAGAATCAGGAAAAGGCAGGGTACAGAAATCTGAAAACCAGTTCATATCATTATAACTCCATAACGTCTCTTCCAGGTGAAAAGGGTAACTAGAGGTAAAGGAAGTACTGACTAATAGCAGTTGACTGCACAGGACAGGGTATAAATCTGTGTGGTACTGTTCTCTTTAAATTATTCTAAGGTGTCTTAAGTACAGGAAATATATCAACACAGTTAATTAGCATTCTATCAATATTTAAACTATTCTGTAAATTGCTATGTTTTTGTTGAAAAACATTTGAAAATTAGTCTGAACATAATTTTTATCTTAGCTGATCAGTTAGTTACTCAAGCCTGAACCTAAAGATGATCTAAAGATGATCTAAAAAGCCTCCACCGGCACCTGCTGGTAGTCTTTGGAATTGCAGAAAGAGTAGCTAAGAGGCACTAGCTGCTGGAAGACATGATTTGCAAATTCTAATCCCTTCACAGTAAGTGTACTTACTGTAAACCCTTTCAGCCTTGGGGCTTCCACAGAATGCAAGATTATCTGAGTAGTGCCTTTATTGTTAAAAACACTTAAATAGTTGTTTTCAATGTTTTTTTTAGTATTTAGTCTGTGCCGCAACTGTAGTAGATATTAGGGATATAGAGCTAAAAGGACAGTTAAAAAACTCCTGTTCAGTCTTGTAGAAGATGTATATACTACTTTAGCACAATGTTTTATTTATTATCATAGAAGTATGAACTAATTCTTGGAGTTGATCCAATGAACAAATGCTAACTGAACACCATGTATGCCTTGCCCTACTCTAGGAGCTACAGAATGATCAGTAGCCTGTTGTATGTAATAAATGCCAGGAAAGGTAAAACATAAAGTTTTCTGAGCATTTAAAATGGGTACAGCAGTTCTCTAGAACTTAGTCACCTTGCTTAACTGAAACTTTGTGTGTTGATTAGTAACTCACCATTTGTTCTTCCTATAAGCTCCAGCCAACTACCATTACACTCTTTGATTCTAGGAATTTGACTACTCATAGAGGTGGAATCATGGAGCATTTTTCTTTCTGTGACTAACTTTTCGCTTAGCATAATATACTCAAGTTTCATCCATGTTGTTGCATATTGTAAAATTTCCCTCTTTTTAAAGGCTGAATAATATTCTATTGTAGGTATATACAACATTTTCTTTATCTGTTCATCTGCTGATGGACATTTAAGTTGTTTCCACATTTTGGCTATTGTTGACAATGCTTCAAAGAACACAAAAGTGCTAGCATCTCTTGAAGATCTTGATTTCTGTTCTTTTAAATAAATACCCAGCCTTAGCTGCTGTGGTTCAGTGGATTGAGCACCGGACTGTGAAGCAAAGGGACACCAGTTTGATTCCCAGTCAGGGCACATGCCTGCGTTGCGGGCGAGGTCCCTGGTGGGGGGTATGGGTGAGGCAACCACACACTGATGTTTCCTGCTCTCCCTCCCTTCCCCTCTCTCTAAAAATAGATAAATAAAATTTTTTTTTAAATACCCAGAAGTTGGATTACTGGATCAAGTGATAGTTCTATTTTTAATTTTTTGAAGCACTTCCATACTGTATTCCATAGTGCAAAAAAAGCATTAACAAAATTCAACACCCTTTCATGACAGAAACTCTGAACAAACTAGGAATAGAAATTACCTCAACATAATAAAGGCGCTATAGGAGGAGCCCACAGCGTACATCAGGCCGAGCGGCAAAAAACTGAAAGCTTCTCCTCTGTGACCAAGAACAAGGTGAGGGTGCCCGCTCTCATCACTCCTATTCCTCTTAGTCCCGGAAGTCCTGGGCTGAGCAATTTGGCATGAAAAGAAACAAAAGACACCCAAATCAGAAAGAAGTAAAATTGTTTCTATTGGCAGGTGATATAATCTTATATAGAAAACCCTAAAGACTCCATTAAAAAAAAAACACAACTGCTAGAAACAATAGAGTCAGTAAAGTTGCAGGATAAGAATGTTAATATATAAAAATCAGTTGTGTATCTATACACTAACAAAGAACTGTCTGAAAAAGAAATTCGGAAAACACTCCCACTTGCAATAGCACCAGAAAGAATAAAAGACTTAGGAATAAACTAAGGAGATAGGTACTGAATCTTAATTTACAGAATCTCAGAGTCAGGTGGCAAAAGTGACGTGTGAGCTAATAATATATGAAAGTTGAACAGGAATTAGGTCTGGGGATAAGAGACAGAGAAAGGAGCATATGCAAAAGTCCTAAAACATAGATGGTCAAGGAGCTGAGAGAAGTTTGGTGAAGCGAGTGTAGCATAAGAGTTGACAAACCTTTTCTGTTAAGGACCGAAGAGCTAATAGTTTGGGTCTGTGGGTGAAGAGACAATGCCCTAAATTCTTCAAGCAACTGTTCTTGCTAAAAACCAAATTCTCTTGCTTGCTTACTTGCTTGCTTGCTTGGTTTATTTATTCATTTATTTAGTCTTACATTTTAAAATATAAAAACCAATCTTAGTTTGCAAGCCATACGAAAACTGTCAGTGGCTGTACCTGGCATTCAGGCTGTAGCTTGTCGACCCCTATCCCAGAGTGAAAGGAGACTTAGCGTCTGGGCCTAGGGAGATGTGGAAGGGGAAGTAAGGTACATTATAGCTATCTTTATAAACTAGGCTAACGAGTTTAGATTCTATCTTGAGGGAAATGGGGGACGTTAAAAGGAGTTACATGGGAGAGATGATATTGTATATTTAGGCTTCGGAAGATCACTCGGGAGCTGTACTGTGTGGGCAATGTATTGGACAGGTCAAGAGACTGGGAGACTATTGCAGGAATCCAGGTATGATAAAGGCTTGATTTATGCAACTGGTTGTTAGTTTTAGGAAGTAGAGCATCAGTTTGAAATAAAACATAATTTATAAGATTTGGTGATTGATCAGATGCGTGGGCTTAAAGAGGAAGGAATAGAATTGAATTATTTCTGTTTTAAGTAAATGATATAAAAATTCATTGAGCTAGGAGACCAGTAAGGAGAAATAATAGGAGAGAAAACTAAATGGTAATATTTTCCACTTTTTAGTACACTAAGTTTAAGTGCACTAAACTTAAAATGCACTTCTTCTTCTTCTTATTATTATTATTATTGACCATCTCTCCTTGGATGACCAATAATAATAATAATTATCCTTAAAATGGTAGGAAATATTTACTGAGGGCTTGTCAAGCACCAAGTACTGTTTTAAGTGCTTACTTGAATTAACTCATTTTTCCCCCTCACAACAAACCTTGAGGTAGGTACTATTATTATCCCATTTTATAGATGAAGAAAACTGAGGCAAGAGAAAGTAAGAAACTTCCTCAAGTTGCAAAATCGCATGTGTGAACTAAGGAGATGATCGTTTGGGAGTGGTCAGCGTACAGACTTCGCTTAAGGCTGTGGGAGTTAACGAGAACACTCAGGCGTCCTGTAGGGAGTCAGGAGAAATGAGAAGGTCCTGGGGGACACCAACTTTTAAGGGAAGGAAGAGAAATCAGAACCCCAAAGAGCCCATGACTGAGCAGCTAGAGAGTAAGGAGGCAGTGCTGCAGACACTGTGGTGGAGGATTAGTGAAGAGGGAGGGCCCAGAGGTAGGTAAGTTAGGAATAGATGGAAAAGTTTCCTTTGCAGTTAGCAACCTGCAGTTTAATAAACTGCCCTGGCCAAAGAAGTTTTACTGGAGGTGGTAGGGTTAGAATGTTAGAAAACAATGTTAAGACAGGAAGGGGCGCTAGATGGGAAGCAATTAGATGGGACAGAGGACTAGAGACCCCAATGAGGTGATAGATCAGGAAGTAGGTCAGGAGGGTGTTGTCAGAGAAGGAGAAATTCTGGGAGAATACAAGGTCTATGTCATGTCCATGGGAGTGTGAGTTTGCAGTTGGTAAATGGAAGATGAACTTAGAGCTAAGAAGTCACTAGAACTTAGAAGAATGAACTGCTGAGAGGCAAGGGTTTGGGATGAGTCTTCTTCATAAAAGTGGAGAAGAAAGTTTTGAATCAGGTACTGGTGTCTACTGAAAAGGGAAGGAAAAGTAGATGTTAGCAGAAGGGATGGAAAAGAAAGTGATGTAGACAGTTGCTTCTAGCCAGAATTTTCACATCAAGATGGAACATTCATGGTTTAGATGGGCAGTGCTGAGTAAGAAGCACGGACTTCTCATCATCTAAAATGGAAAAAAAAAAAAAATGCACGGCTTCTCCTTGAGAGCACAGCAGGAGAAACCCTGATCCCTGGGGTGAGCCAGGGCTCTTTCAGGCAAAGACGCAGAGTGAGCGTTCAGTGAAGACTTTGACCACAAATATGAATCTATTACCCATGGAACAAGAGTTCCACAGGGCAGGATGGAAGATATGGGAAGAGAAGAATGGAGAAGAAAGCCGATCCAGGAGAAAGGAGGTGGAATATGTAGGAGTGGGTTGACCTGGGAGGAATTTAGACCTTGGGTAGCAAGCAGGAAAAACGGAGATGTATGCGAAGCATGGTGACTTTGGCTCGGTAGCCAAAGATTTAAATAATTACACCTGGCAGTGTCCTGATGAAACTCCTGGAGTTAGAGGTGGGAAGTCACCTGTGCCTCTTGGGAGTCAGCCTTGGCCAGGTAAGTCACACATCCAAGGGGCTCCTCCCACCTTGGCTGGGTAGAAAGAGTCAGCGATGGGTGGGTCTGAGGCTTGGCTCAGGGGTGGAATACTGTTGTAGGATTGCTGGTGGGACCCTACAAGGCTACTTAGCAATGTATGCCCGGAGTGCCAGGGCAGCGCATCTAATTCAATCAGGAGTCGATGCCAGGTGTCTGCATCCTCAATGTATCTCTTTCTCATAGCAGTACATGGTTGTGATATAGTGTGGACTGAGAAGCAGGACAATCAAGTCACAAGTTACCAGAGAAATTGCTACGCTAGGCACTTCAGTGGTTAATCTGCAACTTCAGTCTCTATCTTGAGGATAACAAGTGGCATTTCACAGCTGTCACCTTTCCTGCATCATCAAGCCATTGGGGTTTTAAAGTCTGCTGTTGACAGTCCAAACAGTCCTTGTGCAGAGGTTAATTGGCTGGCCTGGCTAAATCTTTAGCTTGAAACCCCTTAGAAGGTTTCTTTGGAAAGACCCTCCTTCCCCGTCCTCCTTGATCTACAGGTACTTGACCTGGGCCGGGTCCTCCAAGCTGGAAGCGCGATTGTGGATGCTTTTCTAGTGCATCTCTTGAGCTCTCATTTGTATCCTTTAGGGGGCCCCCTTGAAGGCACACAAACATCTGCATTTCCTACACTATGGGAGCAACACAATGCTTTAAAGCCTCTCAGAAAACGTACAGAACAGTTAATATGATTTAAGCCTATATTTAAATTTTATGAGACTCATTTTCAAGGCTAATAACCCAGTTTACTGTGCACAATATCAAATGCAAATTTTATTACTGACTTGGTAAAAACCAAGCCGATCGTCATTAGCATATCTCTCTGCATCACCCTTTTTTAGCCAAAAGGTGTACCAGGAGTAACAGTGTGGGTTTTTATCTATGTTGTAAATTACAGTTACTATCTCATTAGATAAACACATTTAAAATCAGGTTATCATTCACTTATATATCAGAAAGTTGTTTGTTCAATTGCAGCTAGTCTCATATTCGAACATATGGTGCATGAAATTCTTAGGCTAATAAAATTTCAAGGTACAGGGAGCTGGTGTCTTGGAAAAAACTGTTTCTGCTCCACGAATGGCTCGATAGAATCTGTAATTGCTTTGAAACAATTATGCAGCATGCTGTTTTGTACTTAATAGTATTTACATCCTTGGTTTTATTAGCAACAAAATGTGAGTGGAACTTGTGAAAGAGAAATTAATTTTTTCCACGAAAAGATGTAAACTTAAATGAAGGCTCCAGCAGATCGAGGAAACTAAAAACATGGGGATCAGTTGCTCCCTGACTTCTTCCCTTTCTTTTTAATGTGACGCTTTTCGTTGCTCATTAACATACCAGGGCATGTATACAATTACAAAAGACAAAACAAAACCACGCCGTACACCATCCAGACTTCTAGCTTCAAGTTCTATTTTTAAAGATGCACAGTGTTCTCGAGCTTATAATGTGCAATTCATAGCAATGGACTAGACTGGCACTGGAAGGCTTACTTCATGTTCATTTCTTAACGAAGCAAAGCACAGGTTAAACATAAATATAGATATTCTTTTACATAAAATCAACACCCATCTCAAAATAAACAAAAAGCCCAATGTTCTTTGACTCTATAGAGTTCTCATCACAATCAGTGCATACAACAATTTCTTTTAGCTAGAGTATTTCCATGAAGTTCACGTGAGCCTTGAAACTGTCTTGACAGTGTTGCATGTTGGCAAGAGCCATGAACTTCAGCTCATTCATCTGTAAAATGAGGGCACTCATACCGAACTCTGAGTTTTTGTGAGAATTCAATGAACTGAAATGAAAAGCAAAGAGGTTTCTAGCACTGAAGCACTGCACAATGTTAACCATCACAAATGATTCCTAATTAATTTCTTTGAAGTCACATCCAGGCTTCTAGGCAAGCATAGTTTTTCAGGGTTTCTATTTTACCTGATTTTCCAGGTAGATCTTTATCTCTGTCACATGATCCATTTCTGGTCATTTACTAATGTGTCTCTTCTATCTGTATTATATGTTTGATCCAACGATATATTCTCTACAATGTTAGCACATATACTGAATAGAAAATGAAATTAATTTGCTTTTTTCTTAAATAATGTATGTTCATTGTAGAAAACTTAGGAAACAAAAATAATTCACCCTAATGTTATTTCATTTTGAAATGTTTGATATATTTTCTTTCTTGATTTATATATATATAACATAATATATATACTCATGATTCACATAACAAAAATCACATTCAACTTCATAATATACCTTGACTTTTTCACTTAACATGTAATGATCACTTCGATATGTTATCTTAAATCGTTGAAAAGATTACTTTTAATGACTGTGTATAATAAACAAAGCACAAAAACTTCTAAATCTTCTAGGGGACCTACTCTAATAGCACAACAATTATTTTGTATGTTTGCCAAAAAATACGTCACACTGGAAGAGGTACTTCCCTCCACTTCCTTGTCACAGGGACTTGAGAACTCTTTTGCAAAGAATGCAGCTCTCAGTTACTCCTGACTCCAGACCGAAGACCAGACCATCTCTAACCAGGTAGGTGTGTTATTGATGACACATAGTTTTCTGAGGGTCTAATTCAGAAAGTGAGGAGTAAAGGGGCACACTCAGTGAGCCAGTAATATGAGTCTTATCCCTCCTGGCTGTCCATGGGATGATGGATGTTTCTGCCAACCCCCTTGTACATCCATCCTTCTCCTGCTTTGTAAATGTGAAAAGACTTGAGTCTCTCGGTTTTCATTTTATCACTGTTATGTAAAAACTTGTTTCACCAGGAGTGAACATGTAATTTGAAATAACACTGAAATGAATACTAAGAAAATTGGATAGACATATTCCATTAATTAAAAATATGCTGTTAAAAAACAAAAATGTTTAATGTTTTATCTGCATTTTAATGAAAAAAAGACAATTTTGCACATCACACATTATGCAAAGATATATACATCACCTCTTTTGCAATTATGAAGAGATCAACTTCCCTTTTCTAATTGTAACGCCTGTCACTGTTTAAAATGGCTAAATGGCAAGTGAAATCAATGTTAATGGGAACCAAAGATCCCCAACATCAAGTGAAGATTTATTTCTAGCCATCTATTTCTGTTCTGGGTGTATGCTTTATGTCTTTTGAAAGGGTTTGTACTTTGATTTTAAAAAATGATGTCTGTTTACTCCTAATACAGGCCTTTTCAATGTTTCTGCTGCAGTTAAAGATAACTGTAATATCTTTATAAGTTCCACTGATCTCTTACTGTCACTAAGCTATCACTTGATACATTGTTACTTATACTCTGCCAAAAACCATATGTATATATACATGAAAATAAATAACCATCAATCAGTTAATGACCTGGTAAACTTTAACTGAGCAATTTCCAGAGGGAATAAGTTAAATACCAGGAAAATTTCTTTTACTAACTTAATAGAACTGAACCTAATTAATACTATCCAGTAAAAGTTTTCACAATAGTGCCAAATAGAACTAAATATTTTCATTACTCCTTCTGTTGGGTTGGCCAAAAAGTTCATTTGGTTTTTTCTGTAAGATGGATCTAATAGTGCTCAATTGTCTTTTAACTTCACTTGAAACAATTTTGTTAGATTGAATTGTGACAGCTGTCATCTCAGTGTGCATTTACAGAAAAAACATCAAAATTGGTGAATTTTTGTGTAGCCCTTTTAATATTGAAGATGGAAGAAAATATGCAACATATTCAGCACGTTGTGCTTTATTGTTTCAAGAAAGGTAAAAATACAATGAAAAGCAAAAAAAGATTTGTGCAGTGTACAGAGAAGGTGCTGTGACTGATTGAACATATCAAAAGTGGTTGCGAATTTTCATGCTGGAGATTTCTCGCTGGAAGATGCTCCACGGTCGGGTAGATCAGTTGAAGTTGATAGTGATCAAATAGAGGCATTAACTGAGAACAATCGATGTTATATCATGCAGGAGATAACTGACATACTCAAAATATCCAAATCAAGAAAGTTATTGGTGAACATGAAAAATGTGTCTTTTATTTTACGGAAAAAAACTAAACAGACTTTTTGGCCAACTCAATATTATATGGTTTTTATTAGTCACTCCCCAATAAATATATTGCACCATTTTAGTGCAGAAAGAGCATTTAATACAAACAGAATGGTTCTCCCGTTATGTTATGGCAATGGAGTAACTGCCATACTGGTAAAGGCTCACCAACAGGCTCTCTGGGGGAAAAGCCCTGACTTTCAGGGTCTGCTGGTTTCTATGCTATAACACATCCACTATGGCTGACTTTAAGTGGTGTTAGGTTTACAGTAAAACTAAGCAGAAGATAGAGATTTCTTATACACTCCCATCCCCACACATATAGAGCCTCCTCTACTATCAACACCCAAACCAGAGTTGCACATTTATTGCACTCAGTGGACATACACTGACACATCATCATCAACCCAAGTCCATAGTTTACATTAAGGTTCACTCTTGGTGCTGTACGTTCATTCTATGGATCTCAGAACAGGTATAATGACATCTGGTCATGATTACAGTATCACACAGAGCAGTTTCAGACTTTTATGTATCAGATTACCTGTTATGTAGCTAAGAAATCTTTGATAGAAGTATGCTCCATTATTTTACATACCACTAAGAAAGACCAAAGGAAAACAAAGGAAGCTTTAATTAAATTACAGAGAAATGCTTTCTTATTACCTGGTATTTTCTATTTCAACATAATAATATGTCTGTGCAAAAAGAGGTTTTAGTAATGCACTATTTCTTTATAAAGTGCTCCTCTGGGGTTTTCTTCTAAGTCTCCAATACCCATTGATGTCTATTGGAAAAAACAAAATCTATCACAAGTAATCAGCCAAAGTTGTCCAACAACAATCAGGTGAACATTAACGAAGACTGGGCTCATTAGCACGTGACACAGTTGAAGCGGCAGAAGCATAAACAGCCCAGGCCAACTTGAACACTGAAGTTTGTAACAGTCACTTCACAAATGCCAACAGCACACAGGGGCTGCGCTGGATTAGAACAGAGATCCTGACGTCGATGATGTTAAAACACATAATATTTTAAATCTGTATCTCAGAAGCCAAAAACGGGGGGGAGGTATTGCAAAAAAAGACATGCCCAACCAAGTGTTAGTGCTGAATTACTCGCTAGCAAGAAGATGGTTTTCCTGTGTGGGTCACTGAGACCCAGTTTGTCTCTCAATCTAATATGGACAATGGGGGACCATTCGGTTCTTTGCCCCCATCAGTGTTCTGTGTTCCCTTGTGTGTGAAAGAAGGGTTACTCTTTAATCAGAATCTGATCTAGAACGTGTGATATGGTTCTCTTCACCGGCTTAGGGTACAAATGGAAACCACATTCTTTCACTGTTGTTACCTTTTCAGCTAGTAACTTGAGCAGGAAGCCTTCTTTCTGAGACCTTCTTACTCCTTGAATTATCCAATAGCCTGGGAGTAAATTATTTAATACAGGTCCTTGGCTTCTAAATACCACATGGAAAGTGAAACAGAAGTGTGTTAATAGCTGGTGCCATCCTACACAGGCGCACACAACATTTCCCTCTGCTGTGGTAAAACTTACAGTCTCAGATTTCTGGTGAACTGCAGTGTCACCCAGCTTTGGGGTTTCCTGGTCCTGCTCCTTCAGGTCATACCCATTTGGGAAGCAAACCCTCTCTGAGGAGGCGGCTCCAGGGTCAGCTTCCAACCCCGACTACACTTGGTGCCTTATGTACTTGGTCCCTAGTATTGGATTGGGTTTGAGCTCTGACTTCTCCTTTCAACAGGTGAGCTCCCTGTCAGGGATTCTGGGGTTATTTACAATCAGTGGACCTTAGCTGGTACCATCCCAAAATCTCAGTTTGATTTTAACCATGTCGATTCTGTAAAGAGAGGTCACCAGTGTCTCAAATCATCCTCCCCCACTCCCCACACAGACTCTTGATTCCTAAACAAATTCAAACTCGATGAGTTACAGCAGGTGTTATTGTGGAGAGGCAGTCTTCATCAACCATAATATTTCTACTCTATTCCCACCTTAAGATGATTGGTACATCCTCATCCTAGAAGATGCTGTTTAGTTGAGAGGCATCTACAAAGTGATTCTTCAAAAGTCTGCCCAGGTAAGTTACTATGACCACTTCCTTGACAAGGAATTCCTGGCCAGTCGCACACACACATACACACAATTACACGTAGAGTGATTCTGGGCCTCCGCATTTGACATACACATCGCATGATATGACACTTCTTGGTTAACCATAAGCCTCATCAAGCATCCGTGAGGGTTTTCTCTTTTTCCTCACTGAAGGCTTTATGTAGTTCACCCTAAGTAATTATAATGCGTATGTTACTAGTTAGCCCAAAACTGAAGCCAGACTATTTAAACAAATGACTTTTTCAAATGTATCTTCAAATTTAAAAAGCAAATGGCCCATAAAATATATACACTCAATTACCATTGAAAGGTAGGTTTTTCTTCTTTTGATGGGTTTAGACAATTAAATGTCATTAAAAAATCCATCTTGGTACACCCATACAATGGAATCTTGTTAGGCTAGGAAACAAACCGCCTATGGAGCATGAAAAGACGGGAAGGAAACAAATGAGTATTACTGAAGACACCAATGTGAAAAGGTTACATACTATATGACTCCAGCTACATGACATTCTAGAGAAGGCAGAGCTATAGGGACCGTGAAAAGATCCATGGTTGCCAGGGTTGGGGATAGAAGAAGGAATGAACAGGTGGAACCTGGGATCTTCAGGGCAGTGAACTATTCCATACGATACTGTCGTGGTGGCTACGTGTGGATACACATTTGTCAAAACCCATGGGGCCATACAAACCACGCAAACACACACCCACCATATAAACACATACAAACCATGGAACCCAATGTATAGATTTTACTGAATAATAAGGTATCAATATTCATTCATCAATTATAACAAACGTCCCATTCTAATGCAATTTATTAATAATAGGGGAATCTGTAAGGGAGGTAAGGGATTATGGGGAAACTGTCTACTTTCTGCTCAATTTCTGCATAACCCCAGAGTTTTTCTGAAAAAGAATCTATTAAAATTTTAAAATATCAGTTAGTCAAATAAAAAATTCCTCTTTAGAGTTCTAAACCAAAATCTATCTCTGGAACACCATAATTTGTATAGAGACAAAAATTCAATTAAAAATGATTATTTGATTTACCACAACACAAACTAAGTTACCAACAAAAATATAATAGTTATTCTAAAAAAGAAATCTTTTGGGATCATCTGCTTTCCATTCCCACTATGCCTACATTTTAATCAATCCATTTTCTGATAAATAAACATGAAGCTTGATATTCAATGGTGAATACTCCAGTGGCTTTAAGTGGATCATAGGTTTTAAGAGTAACAACTAGTGGCTTAAAAGAGGTGTTGTTCTTTTACAATAAGGCAGAAGCTGTTTCAATAATGTAAAAGCAGAGGTATTCCTGCTGGAATTAGCCTGTGTCATTTGATTTTTATGGAACCTATTGTCTAACGAGAGTTAATGATTAAACACATTTGGTGGCATTGTCTTTTGGTTGTTAACCCACTCTTCATAAATTTCATTACGGAAAAAAAAAAGCATTTCTCACTCAATATTTTGGATGATGCTATTTTAGATTTTATTTCTAATGCACCTTGAATTTAAAATTTTACACCTTCACAGATATTTAAAAATTTAGCATTATTTTGTATAAATAGAAATCTATGAGTTCATATTATTCCAATTTCTTTATACTAAGTAAAGGAAACAAAAAGCAAAAGTAACTCAGAAAACACTAGGAGGCTACTTTGCTTTCACTGGGCTTCCTGAATCAAATTTGAAAAGAAAACTAATAATATAACTGATGAAATTCAAATTAGAATTTTTGCGTTCTGTCATGATTGAGTGAATTGCTAAATCAGCGCTGAGCCTGCTTCTTTAAGGTGAAAGTGACTACAGCCAGGAGAACAAAATTACGAAAAAAAAATTCGCCAAATGGGATTTCATTTTAAAATGCAGATCCTATTTGAAGAGCTTCACAAAGGATACTGCCTCTGACAAGCAGAAAAAAATCTACCCTTCAAAGCTAATTGTGGTATTAAAGTATGTATGAAAGAAAGAAAAATGGCATATAGCTATTAAAACTAGTTTTGCAATGCAGACACACTTTTCTATGGAAACAGTAACAACAGCCTCCAGGGTGTGGGGGGTGGGGGAAGGGGGTGTGTGTGGAATGAGCAAGAGAGAGATTCTTCCAGATGAATGAACAAATGAATGAATGCTTAAAAAAAAAATCCAAACCAAAAATTGTTTAAGGTGACTAATTAAGACCCCCTCTTAGAAAAGCTGTTGCTAGGTAAACAAAACTGTTTAAAACATGTTCATCATTAGTGTCCCCTGACAGAAGGATGAGGTGGCAGACTTGGTGACAGAAGGGAGAAGAAGAGCGGCATATGGCCCCCAGTTCTGTCCCCTGCTGACAAGCTGCCTCGCTGCGAGCTCCTTTTGCTCTGTATTCTGTGCACACGGCAGATTGCTCTGCCCCAACTTTCCCATCTGTACCCCAGACTCGTTTCCCAACAGCGTGGCTGCAATGTAGTTTTGAGTCCTGCACCCTGAGGGTGTGGGGGGGAGGGGAGGGAGTACGGGGAGCTCGGAGGGCCGTGCAGGAGCCCGGGCTTCCCCGGATCCCGGGAAGGATGGGAAGGGAGATTAACAACCAATCGTCACAATGCTGTCCATAATGTGTTGTCTCCACAGCATTACATAGTGTATTTCCAGTGGGGATTGGCCCATCCATCACAGGCCTTTATTGCCCCCCTTTTTTGTTGTATAAAGCCCAAACACTGTCATAAAATTCTAAACTGCTTAATTGCTGTGCTGTAAAAATTTGCATATTAGAGATATGTCATTCCAACATTAAATGGCACTAGGTATTTGTTACAAGGTCCCAACAATCATGCCAGTGCCCCCTAAAGAAAGGTCACTTATTGGTATTATGAAAAATTTACTACTGAATTCACATCAGCAGTGATTAGGGGTTTGGATACTGCTGGACTCGGCGTATTTTGATTCCCTCTGGTTCAAGGCTCAGGGGATGCTGACCCCTTCCTACATGATCAGAATGTTTAAACAAAGTCATTTGCCAGTTTGGGCTCTGGGCTATTGGTCCTTATAAACTTTTCACCTTCACTGCTTGATATACATTGGGCAGTAAACTGGTTTTTGCATCATCTATGATCAAAATATCAAAACAGCAACAGATAGTTTGCTTGCAGTGCTACACATGGACATGTGTACAACCCAATTCCCTCCTTGCCCTTAAAATGAGAGATGGAGAAAATGTTCGTAAAACTTGGGCACTGTTGGTCTAGGATGTTCAGTAGGTGTGCATGTACTCCGTGCTAGATCGAGATTCCATAACAGCGAAATGCCCTAGCTATGGTGTCCCACCTCCACAGGCCCCCACTTGGGGAGGGGGTGCCAGTGGGTAGAGGCAGCAGGAGGGTCAATGACACCCTGTGCTTTCTCAGAGCCTTTGATCCCTCCAGAGATTTCCCTCTCCAGTGGGAGGATGATTTACAGAGCCCACTCGGCAGGGCTCCCTTCACTTAAAAGCAGGCCCTCCTGATTTACCCGTGCCTGCACCCCTCCACCCAGGGTCAGAAGGAGAACTAATGAGTAACTAATCCAATTGAAGCTAAAACTGAGACCCTCAAACCATCAGGGCTTCAGCTGGAATTCAGCCAGGACACTCCAACAAATGCTGCATTAAATCCCAGTTTGACAACTTTCTAAAACCCAAAGATGGCAATGAATGTCCTAGTCACCTGCCTAGAGCAACCGAAGCAGGGTCAGTGAGCAGGCGATAGGAGATGGGGGCTGTGGGGCTACTCTTTGCCTGCATCTCTCAGGGAGGAAAGTTTCAAGATAAACAAACATTAAATATTCATATAGTGGTTATGCCTTCATTATAGGTGATTTTTACTTTGTCCTTTATACTTTTTTGTTTTTTTCCCAAGATTTGTACAATGTGCACATATTAGTTCTATAATCAGGGAAGAACAAAGTTGTTTTAGTAAAAGCAACAGAGGAACGAGCTAGTAGCATAGGCATTCCTCACTGTACCCCGGGGAGGGGGTTGGTGTGGACTCAGAGGGCCAACAGCATTAGAACTTTGATGGCAAGCTTACCTAGGGACCCTTCAAGCTAGCAATAAGCACTACTAGCTTCAGCTTTTTTTTTTTTTAAGACAAAATGCATAAAGATATAGGTCACTGTAAAACTTTGCATGAACTGTGAGAACTGAGGCTTTCATCAAGGGTGTGTGGCAGGAGGAAGTAAGGAAGGTTGCAGGAGACAGCGAAAGGTACGTGCCATGCTCAGCAGATGAATGGATCAAGAAAATGTGGTATACACAGAGGAATATTATTCAGCCTTAAAAAAGAAGAGCATTCTATAATTTGTGATAACATGGGTGAACCTAGAGGGTATTATGCTAAGTGAAATACACCGGATGGAGGAAGACAAATATTGCGTGGTATCAATTATATATGGAATCTAAAAAGGAAACAAAACACTGGTGGAATTCAAAAGCAGAGTAGAAAAATTGTTGCCAGGGTTTGGAGTCGTGGTGGTGGGTAACAGGGAGAGGGTGGTAAAGGGGACAAACTTTTAACTGTAAGATGCATAAGACCTAAGGATCTAATGTGTAACATGGCAGTTATAGTTGATAATACTGTGTTGCATAATGGAAATTTGCTAAGAGAATAGAACTGAAATGCTCTCTTACACATTAAAAAGTCAATATGTGAGGACAGATGTGATAATTAACTGGATGGGGGAGTCCTTTTACAAGGCATAATATGTCATCATGTGGTACACTGTAAATATCTTTACAATTTTGTCCATTATACTTCAATATAGCTGAGAATAGATAATACTGAAGTTCAAAAATATAAATGTAATGAGGTTACTTTGTCAGAAACAGTAAGAGTCATAATAATAAACAATAGCTAATACTTATATTTAGTGCCAGGCATGGTTCTAGGGAATTTACATGTATTAGGTCACTTAATACTTGTAACAACCCTATGAAGTAGGAACTGTTGTTATTCCCAGTTTACACATGAAGAAGCTGAGGCAGAGAACTGGATAACTTGCCCAAGCTCACACAACTGGTGGGTCTAACATAGCAAACCCAGGTCTCTAGTCCAGACCTCTTTTCTAATCTACATATCATTCAGCTTTTGAGAGAGCTTCACCTCCACACTCCAAGAGCCCTTCACACTCAGAATGTTCAAACTGAAATCGCTATCTACCTCCAGGCCTTTTCGATTCTTATTTCAGTGAATGACACCCTTGACAGTTTTGTCACGTAGGCCACAAACCTCAGGGTTTTCCTTGGTTTTTCCTTCTCCTGCATCCATATGCCTATAATTGGTACCCTTTTAACACATTTCCCATCAGTTCCCTTCTGTCTGTCACGCTTTGGCTGACATAGGTTAAGTCCTCAGCTCACCATCACTCAGATTCTTGTAAATGTCCCTTGTATTGATTTGCCCACCTCCAGTCTTGACCCCTTCCAACCCATTTTCCACACTGTACCAAAGTTTTCTTGAATATCCATCTTATCATGTCACACTCCTGCCTAAATTCTGAATGGCTTTCAGAACTCCTCTTACAATGAAAGAAAGGTTCCTATAGTTCTCTAGCTTCATTCCCACTGTCACTCTGTGCCATCATGTTTCACACATTTTGCTTTTTCATAAGTCCTTTCTCCTACCTGGAATGTACCAGTCCCCTTTGGAAGAGTTCTGTTCATTCTCCAAGCTGCGCCTTCACTCTGGTGCTTTCCTACCGCCCAGCCAACCCAAGGCAGCGACACTGTCCTTTCCCCGCATTCCCGCTATCCCCTGTACCCGCCACATACTCTAAGTCATATCCGATATCTCCTGTCCGTACCATGTACACTCAAGTTAAGCTGAGGGAGGTGTCCAAAGAAACAGAGCTGTGTCAAATGTGCCAGGAAGCTAAGTCGTGACCAAGGGAAATCAGTCCCAAGAGAAGGGGATCCTAATGGGGAAGCGCATAAGCTCCTCAAGAAGAACTGCCAACAGCGTCCAGCACAGGACTCTCCGGAAGCGGAAGATTTCCTAGGTGGCTGAATCAAGATACACTGGACAGACCATAGAAGCTAAAAAGAGAAAGAGCAGGCCGGGAGCACGAAGTAGGGCGTGGCTGATGGCATCACAGGGGCAAGCAGGTCACAGTGGAAGCGTGAGTGGTTTATGTCACTTGGTGGGCATATCAGTAGACCTGCCCATTGAGCATATTGCTTGGTGACTACAAAGAGACTGTGAAACTTTAGATTAACTCCTTTTGTCCATTGCTGAAAATATGTTCATCTGAGCTTTCTTATTCTTTTTGACATTTACTAGAAATTTGGGGATTTGTTACCAGCCTATCCTATGGCTATTAGCCCAGGGTTCTGGCAAGGGATGAACCACGAAGAAGGTCACCCTGTGCGAAGAGCCTTCTGAACCATGACCGCCCCGACACAGTGGTGGCAAGTGTGACTGGAGGGAGGTAGGATGCCTGTGTTCACCAGATACCTCCATAAAAAGCCTGACACAAGGACTTCAAGCATCAGAAACCTGCCCTCTACTCAGGAATTAGACATAGTCTCCCAAAAAACACTCCTGCCAAAATTAAAATATCATTTGAGAGGAGTAACAGATTGGCATTTCAGAACAATAAACATAAATCCGTCAGCTCTACGTTACAAACATTTATTTAACACCTACCATGTGTCAGGCACTATGACAGGTGCCAAGCATACAAAGACAAGGTCCCCATTTCCTGAGCTGAAGAAGCTTAAAGACTAAGAAGGGATAGTTTAACATGTGCTAAGTAATAAAATGGAGATTTGAGCAAGGTACAAAATAATGTAATTTCAACCCAAACTTCTTCTTTTGTTTTTTTGCATAAAAAGCAGTGAATTCAGCCAAAACTTCTATGAAGTTCCCCAAAGATTTCTTCAGTGCTAAACATGTTGAGTTATCAGATGAACAAGCTGAGAAGAGGCCCCTGAAGAAGTACATTTGGAAGGGGATCTGAAGAGCAAAGACTGGCAGCAGAAGGTACTGTCTGCAGACGTCTGTGGAGTGCCTGGGGATTGAGCAAGAGAACTAGTCACTACTAAGAGGATTTTTTTAAGGTGCTAACTTCCCATATTTGAATGAGTCACCAAAAGTGACATGAAAAAGATCACTGGAGTCAATTTCTCTGACTACTTCTAGTTGCTGGTATGACATCTAGTCCCATTAGGTGGGTCATCCCTGTGGAGGGAATGACCAGCAGTCATTAAAGTTCATACTGAGCAGAGATGGCCTCAAATAGCGATAACTTTCATTTTTTGCCTTGGTCATTATAGGTTTTCTGCAAGATGGTACTTATAATTCTCCTTGTTATTTGTTTTCCATCTTGTTGAAGCATTTGCAAATTTTGCACTTTGGAAGAACAGAAAATTTAATGTTCCTCTATCTCCTTAGCTAATCTGATGCATGTCCTGAAACTTTTCTATGAGATCCTAAAAATAAGAGAATTTGGAGGAAAAGGTGGGCAAAAGTCCCTCCAATATCTCCCACATTATGCTTAAAATCACATATATTTGGTGTTTGAATGGTCACAGTGTAGAAGTTCTCTATGAGTTGGGGTTACTGGTTACCAGGAATGGAAACTGACTCTGGCCATTTAAGGAGAAAACAAATTAATTGGCAGGGTATCAGTGGCTCACTAAATGATGGGGGGATGGAGACAAGACACAGACTTGAGAAGTGGGCTGGAATTGAGGCGTCTGGGCAAGGAGCAGCAAACTTATCACCTGTCCCTTAGTGGAAATAATCAGCCTTGTCAGAACGCCAGCAGTGTTCCTATAGCTGCCCACTGCCTCGAATCTCCAAGTGCAACCTGGTTTCTCTGAAGGGATCCCCACTGGTCCTCTCACCTTTGCAGGCTCCTATGGAGCTGGAATTCCCAGTGGATGAATTTAAGTCACGGACCCACTGGCTGGTTGCCTGGGACATGGTAAGGGAGACCTTCCCTCTTTCCTTTACTTCAGTAATGAGGGACAAGAGTTGGTGTCTCTCCAAGAGAGCACATTATTATGAGGATTCCCCCCAAACAGTAATGGGTTCAGATATAGGTTGCTTGCTATAAACCCAACCTTGCGAAATGGCTGAGGTAAAGAATAGTGAAGGCTTTGTCTTCCGAGCATACCCAGCCAGCATGTGCATGAGCTCAGAGCTCCCGGGAGAATGCCTTTCCCACAACAGCTTCCTGGGTGGTCTGATAGGATGTCAGTCACAGTGTTCTCAAGGGGTGCCGGTTATAGCACAGTCGATCCAGGCATCTGGGCCCAGGGCAGTTTGAGTAACCACCTTCACGGCGTACTCAAAATCACTTTTCTTATCCAATAGGAGCTTGGTTATTAGGTCAAGTTCATAGTCCCAGTCTTGTTTTATTAAGAAGAGATCTTTCCCAGGAAGTTCATCAGATCTCAGCAAGAAAGACTCTGGGTCAGTCACCCCATCAGCTCACTGGCCGTGGCCAAATATACCTGTAGAGCCGCAATGCCTGAATTCTAGGCTCCAGCTGAGACCCTAATACGCATATACTTCACAGAATGAGGATCAAAACATATTTAATTTTATATTCTGCTATTTTTACTAAATACATTACATTAGATTGTCTCTGGATGGCTGGCTATTTTTTAAAAACATAATTTTTAGTGGCCATGTGTTAATCACTTCAACATAACAATGCACATGATATACCGGGTTGGCCAAAAAGTCCATTTAGTTTTTTCCCTAAAATAAAAAACACATTTTTCATTTTCGCCAATAACTTTATTGATTTAGTCATTTTAAGTAGGTCGGCTATCTCCCACTCTTGGCTCCTGGTGGGCGGAGGCCACGGGGTGCTGCTAAACATCTTCCAATGCATAAGACAGCCTCACAGCAAAGAATCATGTGGCCAAAATGTCCATAGCGCCAAGAAGCTTTGCAAACCACTTTTGACACGTTTGATTAGTTACAGCACCTTCTCCGTACATTGCACAAATCTTTTTTTGCATTTCTGTTGCATTTTTACCTTTCTTGAAATAATACATCATAATATGCCAAAAACGTTGCGTATTTTCTTACATTTTCAGTATTAAAGTGGCTGCATGAAAATTCACCAATTTTGATAAGTTTTTAAAAAATACATGCTGACATGACAGCTGTCACAAGATAAACTAACAAAGTTGTTTTGAATGAAATTAAAGACAACTAAGCATTACTAGAGCCATTGTATGGAAAAAACTAAATGAACTTTTTGGCCAACCCAATAATTCAACGTATAACACGAGGTAGCATGGTGTTCTGGAAGGGATGTGGGTCATGGCCATTGAAAAGCTGAGAGCTGACTCCTGGCTCCCATTTATGGGCTGTGTGACTTTAGGGAAAGCATATATTTTCTCTAAGTCTCAATATTCTTACCTTTAATGTAGGAAAAATAATAGTCTCCTAGCATAAATTGATAGTAATGATTAAATAAGATAGTGCATGTCAAGTGCTTTGCACGGGTCTGGCACAAAGTTAGTGGCTTCATAATGACTGGTTATTATAAATAATTGCAATATCAATGCTGGTCAAGAGGGTTTCTTCATTTTAGTGTGTACATTAAGAAAAAGACTTATATTTGAGCCTGAAGTAGATTTAGAATTCTGAAGAAAATTTAAAGTACCTTTCTGAGTCACAATTCGCATTCAACCATAACTTATAAATTAGACAATGGACTTGGTATAAAAACCCATCCAAATACCTCAGTCAAGTTATGTAACAAAATGATCAGGGTTCAAATACATTAGATATTTTAAACGTCTCTGACGTCAGAGTTACAAGTGATCAGACTTTATTTAACTACATGATAAATCAGTAACAAAATTCTGTTTGTTAGCTCATGGGTTGGCAAACTTCTTCTGCAAAGGGCCGGAAAGCAAGTGTTTAGGCTTTTCGTGGACCAGAACATTGGTCTCTGTTACAATGGTGAATGCATGGGCAGATGTGTTCCAACTGAACTTTTTAATAAAAACAGGTGGTAGACCCAATTTGGCCCATTTGCCAACTTCTATACCAGACACGAAGCTCTTAACTTAGTGGAACTTACAGTCTGTAGAGAAGGCAGGCATGGTTGTAAACCAGAAGATAATAGGTGTTATGTCAGAAGTGTGTATAACATAGAAGTGACACCTCAACCAACCAGTTTTTAAGTTGGGAAGGATTATATTGGTTATAGAGATCTCTGAAGAAAAAGAAATACATATGCTTTCATTCATATGTGGAATCTAATGAACAAACTGAACTAATGAGGAAAATGGGGACAGGCTCAGAGATGGAGAGCAGGATGACAGTTGGTGGCAGGGGAGGTGAGGGGGTGGGGGAATTGAGCAAAAAGGAAAAATAACTCATGGACATGGACCACGGGGTGGTGACTGCGGGGGAAGGAGGTGTAGGGGGACTAAATGGTAATGGGAAAAAAAACAATAAAGATTAAATTAAAAAAAAAAAAGAGATATCTGAAACTTTCAACTAAGCTTCTTGGGAGGAGGGATTCAATCACTCATCATCAATCAAAATAACCAGAATTGTCCTACCTGATGGCAGTAGTGTTAAGCCTGAAGCATGTTAGGCTGAAAAATTTACTTTATTTTAAAGACAATAATGCTTGACCATGTTTCTGCAATGTTGGTATCTCTTCAGGAGATTTGTACCACAATCTGTATTCATTATGCTGTCATTATCTCAATAATTTCTTTTCTCGTGTAAGCATTTCTTAATCAAAAGGATCGCTTATTAAATTAAGATGAAATGGTAATTAATTTAGAACATTATCAAAGACAGGAACATGCATTTGTCTGAATCTGTGTTTATAAACATCAATGGCCTGTTAATGTACTAATATTTAGGAGGGCAACATGATAAAAGGCTTTCTAGCCTGTGTTACTCATTTTGTATTAACACATTCCTGTCAGCAGTTAAGTAATTAACAGAGACTGAAGGTATACTTCTCTGCCACCATGTTGGGTCAACTTTATTCTAGGAGTTCACTTAGTGAATTTGTAATAATTTTAAGTGATAAAAGTAAGTGATTCTCTTTGAAAAGCCTCCCGATATTATTGTGGAGATGGAGACAAAAGGAAGTCCACTTCTACAAGATTTTGTTGTAAAGTGAGTGCTTTGGGGAGATGGAGGGACAGGTAAATAAAATGTTCAGAAAGAGTAATGCAAAGAATGCAGAAGGGTTAATAGGATGTATCAAATTATTCACAGATGATGGTAACTCTGGAGAAAACACCTGCAATGCAGCTAACTATTCGATGGATTTACACAGGTCAAATGTAGCTGCAGCCCCTAAAATACAACCTCATAGAGTCAAGCTCCTCGGAGTTGGTGAAATTATGTACTAGCCTTGTCCCACTACATCAGTGTTTGGTAGGGTCTTCTATGCTTTCTTTGCCCATTTTGTATTGTTTACTCCATTTCCAATGAGTGAATATTTTTGAAATAGAGTCACTTTTACCAAAAGCAAACTTGGATTGAGCCCTATTAGGTGAAATGTAGGAGAGCTGAGTTGAGGAAGTTCCCGAGACCTTTAGTGAAAACAAGACAAGACAAAGAAGCTATGGCAAGTCAACTGTCAGGAAGAGTGAGTAGCTGGGATACGATAACAGCACCAAAGTGCAGAAAAAAGTTCTGCAAGTGTCCTATTAACATATCAGATTTGATTTGACTCCATTATATTTCATCAAATAGTTTAGAAAGCCCCCAGCATAAAACATCATCATAATTGTAATCATATATTTGGAGATTTAATGTGCACACCATAATGTACCATTAGTTACACAAATAACTAATAATTTGCTAATGACAATATTATGTTAAGTCAGTTTAGGGGCAATTAAAGTGAGTGATATTTACATATGCCTAATGAATCACAGTCGATGGCAGATTAAGAGATTCTAATGAATATTCATCCAGACATTCACAACCAGCTTCATAGTTTATAAACTGAATTATGGTTGATTTGCCCTTTTAAAAATGAATATGTGAGTATCTTCTGCATGGAGAGAATGAACAATTGGGCCTGACTGTAAAATTTTTTTAAAGCAATGTACTGGTCAGAACACAAAACATTTTTATGCACTCTCATACCCTCGGCTTTGCTGTTCTTTTTTATATCACAGATCAGTGTTGATGAACTATCTCCATTTTCATTCTAATCCATGACATGAAATATAGAACTTCTTTGGTAGAAGATTAAATGGAATTCCAGTTTTATGCAGTCCCACTGAGGAAATAATTACAGGTAGTTTTTGCCATTGAAACAGTAAATGCAAACTCTTTTTCATGCTCAAGCCGCCCCCATGCAACTCAGAAGGTTGTTTTTGTAGCTGTACTTTGTCATGATAACACTGGCATAGATTTAATGCCCTTTCAACTTGGCTATTTTAAAAAATAAGAAAACAAACAAATGAAAATGCCTTGGTTTGCCTCTGTTAACGCAGGTTAAAACTAAATAAGGTTACGGTATGAATGTTTACTTCTTTCTAAAAACTATCACTCCTCCTGCCTGTACTAGCTCTACTTCATAAACGTTGTGAACTGTTGCAGAAATGAAGGCCAAGTTCTCTTTGTCTTCCTCAAGATCCCACAATAGGTCTACAAGAGACCAGATATCTACAGCTCCCATTTTTGCTATACCTTAAACTCAGATACGTTTGTCTTGCAGCTGCTTCAGATTTTAAAGGTATTAATTATTGCATTTTTTTTTCTACACAGAGACTTAGAGGCTAAAACTAGAGTATCTTAGTCCATAGCTGTGTGGTAAGATAAGTGAGTAAACGCCTGCTGGACGGCTAGACCACATACGATGTCAAACTCTTAGTAAGAGAGCTATTAAAGGAAACCTCCCAAAATAGACAAGTATTTTAAAGGCATGGGGGTAAACTTTGCAGCTGAGATTTCAGTTTGCATGTTTTCACATGAGCTTTAATGATATCACTGCATATTATTAAAACTTTTAAAGGTCAACTGGTTTGACACTTGTCTGAGTTAACAGTTTTTTATTGTTAAAAAATAATCCCAATAGAGTGCATTAGTGATGGGGGTAGGAAAGGAATTCTCTCTCTCTTTCTCTCTCCCTCAATCTAGCTCTCTCCCCATTTGCCAGGTGTTTGGGTTTTTTTGTTTGTTTGTTTGTTTTTAATGTGCAGTTTGGCACTTTCAAAAATCTTATAAGTATTTCCTTAGTCTTACAAGCCTTTATCTGTAAGTCTTATAAGTGTTTTACAGGAAAAAATTATCAATATAACATTTACATTTTTAGACTTTCATATCAGGAGGAAGAAATCAGTGCTTTAGAAGCTGCCTGGTGTCCTGCTGGGCAGAGTACAAGGCATCTATGAGACAGGATAAGGGGCATTAACCCAGAACCCCCACCGCCACCTTTGGCAGACATACATCCTTCCCAGGCTCTTGCAGCCACAGGGCCA
Source organism: Mormoops blainvillei (assembly GCA_004026545.1). Classification (NCBI taxonomy): domain Eukaryota; kingdom Metazoa; phylum Chordata; class Mammalia; order Chiroptera; family Mormoopidae; genus Mormoops; species Mormoops blainvillei. Next base: position 69,615 of record PVJD01003601.1, read on the forward strand.
AGATGGTGGCCATTTAAGCCAGGTTAAGCATTATATAATCTGAGGGACATAACACATTAGCAAATTAATATGTCACTGTGGACTGCTTTATCGTTTTAACCTAGTCGCACCCTTTATGAGTTACAGGGGCAGAGTCTGGAGGACTGATATGTATATCGGTTGGTGAAAATCAGGAAACAGGCTGCTACTCTGGGTATCTAGGCTTCACAGCAGAGAACTCCAGGTAGCCTGGTGACTGGGCACCCAGGGCAAACACCTAAAACCAGAAGGGTGCCCCAGGGACCCACAGGGGATGGAACCCACAGGGTGGGGCGACCGAGCAGGCCGAGCTAGCTCTCCGTTTCCCTCGTGGCAGAACCGTTCCACTGCCTTCTCTTCTGTATGTCAGGGTTTCCTACGAGGTTTCAATTTGGAAACTGTGACACTACTTAAGGGGGAAGGGTGAAAAAAGGCAAACAGCACCCACAACAAAAGTGCACAAAGGTGTGAGAATCACTAGGGTAAAAAAAAAAGCAAACTAAGAAAAGAGCGATTGTATTTAAGGAAAACTTGAAAATTTATTGTACTTGGAAGGGGTGCCCAATGGTAGGTACAAACAAATGTCCTTACTTTCTTCTCCTTAACTGTAAGAAGTCTCTAGTAATTCTCAGAGAAACGGAATGTTCCTTCCAGTTCTGCCCTAATGCACTCCTTCAGGGAGGGTCGCGGGCCTTTCACTGCGGTGATTATCACCAAACCCTACATTTCCTCCACCCCCAACCCGCCCCCACACACAGAGGTTTATAGCTTTAAGGCATTCCTCATCTATCTTTATCACATCCGTCCTTCTCACTGTTCATTGACCTGCTATAAGCCATGGTCTGAGCTATCAAATCTCATCTCAGGATATGAGAAGTTAGCTGTTCACATCAACTTCCTAGACCAGTTTCACTTTTGTCCTCTGCCAGTTCAGATAGCAAAGCAAGGCAATGTGGAGTGAGCCCCGCTCCGTTACCTTAGGATGAGGAGAGCTTTCCTGGCGAGAAAAACAGTAAGGAAAGAGAGCAACTTTGGTCCATTCAAAACGAAGTTCACACGAGTAAATGGAGACATATTCATAAATTTTGGCAGAGTTATCTACAGATAGAGGCACTCTCATTTTGAATAGGTATATCTGATTACGGTGTTTCTGTGTCACCGACAAATTTGGCTTATTTGAATTTCGGTAAAGTCATAGACTGTGATCTTTCAGATAATCCTTTGCTCTGTAGTCTTTCAAGTTAAGATGTCTTCAGAGATCTTTTCTATCTCTTGCAGATTAGACTGTTACAGTAATCAACGCATGGTATATTGGCAAAAATATATCTGCAAGATATATCAAGTGATACATTGTTATATTTGGGTATTTTTACACATTATAGCTTGACAGGACTCAGTACATTTTATAGATGAGGAAAGCAAGCCAGAGGAAAATTGAGTTTCTTAAAAACACCAAGGCAGTTAGGCAAGTGGAAGAGAGAGTCCACCCACCATACCTTCCCACAAAAGCTTTATCTGGACTCGGCTGAGCCCCTGGATCCCTCTCATTATCTGAGTCAGCCTGGCCTGGACTCACGTGCCTCATTCTGAGCCATCACACACAGTGTGGAGTAGGGAGGGCAACACAAGCCTCTTGTTCCTAAGGGACCAGAGATCAAACTGAATGGGTGTACAGGCTCAGAAGTTCTTTTAGTCTGGGAATGACATAAAAAATATAAAAAGTGGCCTTCATCTATCCTCCCTGTGCAAATAGATTTCCAGAAATGAAAAGTACAATATTTTGCCATGTGTAAGTACACTTTTTTGCCCAAGTTTTTGAGGGAAAAATAAGGATGCACATTATATATGGGCATAATGATGACATACCATGGGTATAATAATGGGTATAAAACCCCATGTATAATGCGCACAAAATGTGGGTGTGCATATACATGCCAAAATACGGTAATCATGTCACTGTTTTATTAAAAAACTAGTGATAGTAAAGATGTCAATTTATTGACTTATCTACAGGTTTGAAAGAATTCTAATCAAATTCTCTGCAGGATTTTTTAAAGACATAAACAAGTTAATACTAAAATATATACGGAAAAGCACTAAAACTAGAATAGCTCAAACACTTTTGAAAACAGAAGAATAAAGTTGGAGGAATCATAATACCCAATTTTAAGACATATTATAAAGCTACAGTAATCAACATATTGTATATTGGCAAAGGGAAATTATGCGGATTAATGGAATAGAATAGAGAATTTAGAACTAGACCCACCACATAAATATGACCAATTGATTTTTAACAAAGATATTAAAGAAATTCAATTAAGAAGTGTTTTAACAATGGTGTTGGAGCAATCAGACATCCATAGGAAAAACTAAATAAACGTTGACCCAATCTTCACACTTTTACAGAAATTAACTCCAAATGTAATATGTAAAACTATAAAACTTTTAGACGATAACACAGGCAAGACTCTTTATGACCCGGGGTTACGCAGTTTGACAGGGTTCAGAATATGCTACCACCAAGTAAGTCACCTTAGCACAATGAATATTTTAAGTTGAAAGAATTTGAGAAAACACAGGTACAGGAAGCATTCTGACCTCTCCCTTCTCCACTGAAGCAGACCAGAAGGCCCTCAGTAAGCAGTGTCCTCTGGATACCAGGAAAAAAGGAGTATTCTTGTCTCCAAAGACAGAGGGAGACAGTGAGACATCCTAATAAACTTCCTAAGTTTCGCCCAGTTTACTACTCTTAACTCATACCCTTTTCCCACAACTTTTCACTCTTCTTCAAACCTACTATGAACATGCTCATATTTAACTCTTTCTTTGGGTCTTCATCTTCAGTTCCTTATGAAGCCTCCCACATGACATAAAACATATTAAATAAATTTATATGCTTTTTCCTTGTTAATCTGTCTTTTGTTGGTCCAATTTATAGGGTGCTGGCTAGAGAACCTAGGATGGTAATAGAAAAAAAAATCTTCCTTCCCTACAAGCTCTTACACATGACACCAAAGACAAGATCCATAAAAGTAAAAAAAAAAAAAAAAATTGATAAACAGAACTTGATCAAAATTTAAATTTTAGCTTTGTGAAAGACAAAAAATGAAGCAACAGACTGCGAGAAAATAATTGCAAAACATATAACTAACAAAGGACTTGTATCCAGAATATATAAAGAACTCTCAAAATTCAACAGTAAGGAAACAAAAAACCCATTTAAAAAACAGCCAAAAGACTTGAACGGACACTTCACTAAAGAGGATGTGCAAAAGCAAATAAGCACATGAAAAAATGTTCAACCTCACTAGCCAGTGGTAAACGTAAATTAAAGTCACAATAAGATACAGTAACACACCCATTTTATGGCTAAAGTTAAAAAAAAGAAAACTTTCAAGGATGCAGAACAACTGAAATTGTTGCCCATTTTAGTGGGACTGCAATGTGGTACAGCCACTGTAGAAATTGGTTTGGCAGTTTCTTATAAAGTTAAACATACACTTACCATATGATCCAGAAGTCGCACTCATAAAGAGTATTTACCAGAAATAAATGCAAAATATGTTTACATAAAAACCTGTACGCAAATGTTTACCGCAGTTCAGCTCCCTCTCACCCTGACTACCCCATTGCACGTCTCCATTCTAGGTGGTCAAAGGATAATGTCAGAAAGGGACCAACCTTTGGTCAACTACAAAACAGACAATTGCAGCCACAGGAGACCTCTTTCCCTGCACCTTACTGCAGCCGACATGTTTTTGTGTGATACTTATACCAAGCATCCCTCCATTTCATCGAGCAGCAACATCTAAATTTGTTTTGCACTTTACTGGCTGATGGTTATAAATGTTTTATGAGCAGCTGAGCTTGCAGCATTACTATTTTATTAGAAGGTTGAATATCTCTTCTTTGTAGCTGCATTGCTAGTGAAGTTGTTCTTTCTCTTAAAAATGGTCTTTCTCTTAACTTCGTGCTTGTTGTGAAATGGAAAGTAGCAGGATGTGGCAGGTGATGTTGCGGAGCGGTCCGCTGCATTTGAGAGCAAGTCTGGCAGCACCAGGACTATAGTGGGGGGTGGGGGAGGTCGGCTACAAATAATTTAAGGAGGGAAAGTGATGTTTTAAAAATATGCTCACAACTTGAACCAAAACAGACTTTGTGGGCTCAGTCTGTGATTGCTGAGATGCATTATATTTGAACTTAGGTAACAGTCCTAAGACTCAGTGAAGAACTGTGTGGGCACCCATCAGAGTGAAGCAGACAAGAGAGAGAAACAAGTCACTTGGGTGGTCCTGGACAAGCCACTGAACCATTTCGAGTGTCAGTTTTTTCATCTGCCCTGTCTCTGACATTTCTTACTCTGCCTTTCTCCAAAACTGAGAACCAAATAAGTTGGGAGAATAGAATGGGGAGAAATTACCTCTTCTGGAAAGCTGGAACAAGGCTGGGTTTCTTGTCCTCATGGTGGAAGGATGTGACAGAGAAATTCTGCTCTCACCAACCAGGACTAGCTAATATTACCACCCATTCCTCAAAGGGAACCACACGGACGTGTTCCTTCACTCTCCCTCGTCTTTGTTCACACTGCCTGCATGATTGACTGTGCTGTTTGTCTCCCCTTCTTTACCTTAAAAGCTTCTCATCTTCAAAAACAAGTTTAAATGTACCACCTCCAGTCTGCAACCTTTCTAGGCTAAACCCTTTTTCCCCTCACACATACATCAAGTGAGAGTTACTCCTCCATGGTTGGTCTCATCTTGAGCCTTAGTCCATCTCTTCAGTCATCTATTATCTCAAGAATCATCTACAAAATATCTGCTATGTGCCACGACACTGGAGATAAAAGGATAAATAAAATATAACCTCTACCCTTAGGCTCAAGGACTTTTATTTCGACATTATATTTGAATTCCCAAGAGTGATTTGTCGAGGATGAGAGCTTACTGAAACTGTTTTTATATCTCAGTGCTTCCTGTTGTCTGGCACATGGTCGTTGCTCACAGAATATTTCTTACATTGATGTGAAAGGGAGAAGTTGAGGAGTAAGATCTTCATTCTAAAGATTATGCTCCATGGGCCATATACTGGGAGGCCTCCAGGATTTAGGCCAAAGAGATCTTACCTGTGCTAGGGATTCTTCTAGTCTTTAAATCAGATGACATTTCCTTAGTTTAGTAGTTCAGAAAATACTTATTGTTATGTTCTTTGTTAAACACTGAAGAAAAGTTAAAAAAGCAATATATGTAGTATATGTTTATATATACATATAGTAATGTCAAATATTATTATTATTGTTATTGTTACACGGAAAACCTGTAATGTGTTCCTCAGCACCAGAGTTACGACAAGAGTTTATTCTGTTAAAAGTGAAGAACTAAATAATCTGTCTTTCCGACTAGTCCAAAACTCTGTAAAGGACAGGGCCTTCCTTTATATCAGCACCCCTAGCATAATGTTGGGAACAGTAGGTGTTTAGTAACAATTTGATGAGTAAATGAATTGTCCTGCCATCATTTTGAGTGTCTAAGTCTAAGATATGTATCTTTTAATGTCTTTAAAAAGAAACCCAGTTGCTTTCCATGAAATGGCACATGTGAAAGTGGAATTCACTTCAGATTGGGCAGGACGGAAGCAAGTTTGGATTTGTCATTGCATTTATAAAAATTTCAGAATTTTATGGTAACTTAAAAAATTGTACACTAAGTATGGCCCTGGGATTAAAAGAGTAAAAAATATAAATCAGTGGAAAGTTTCTCTTGTACAAGGAAAAATTAAATAGACTAATTGTATAGAGAAGCATAGTTTTGAGATTATACATACCAGAGTTCACTTACTATTATAATACACATGTCGCTATTGAACTATGATAACTTAAAATGCCTTATTATCAAGAGACCTAGCAAGAATTCTTGACATGGTAAGGCTGAGCCCACTAATGCAAAAGGAGTCAAGTGTTTAACTGGGCAAATGATTTAGAAAATTTCCTTCCAACCCAGTAAAAGGTGGCCCAAGATTCCATAACCAGAAAGTGTGACGTTGTCTCCCCTGTGATGTTAGAATAACACTAGATCTCAAATGTATGTTAGGGTTTCCTTGAATAAGAGCAAATATTTACATTAAAAGAAAATGACCCTGCCTATGCTCAAGTAGGGAGAATTTAAAATATTACTTCATTTCAATTCTGAAATCAATTGAGGACAACACTTCCAAGCCTTTTTTTTTTTTACTTTATTTTTTTATTTTTTGCCAGAACAATGTTCAAACCTCTTGGCAACACTGAGCTAATGTTTATGAAAGTACTTCACGAATTCTAAAGTACTCTGTAAGGTTAGTTTGCAATAGCTACTCTACTAAAAAGAAAACGAATTTACACAACAGATGGGCAAGTGCCCATACGGGGCTGCACTGTCAGTACAGACTCCCACAAACACGGCCTCACTCCCTCCTGTGGTGACCCGGGGCACCTGGTAGTCAGAGAAACACTTATGCAGAAGGTGGAAGGTTCTAAAGGGCAGCATTAATGTTCAGCCTTCACTCCCACCTCTGCGTGTGAGAGGCCATGCCACGCAGGAAGAGAGCCAGAGTCTAGAAAGTTCAACCTTCAGCTGTCTTGCTAGGCAGAACTATATTTGTTTGCTATTGCCTTGAGCTAAGGGCAACCATCCTAGCAGATTGTTTTTTAGACAATTATTACTAAAGTGCACTACAGAAAGTAAGTGTTCAAGAAATAATCTGCTTTATTATTTGCTCCCTGAAGCCAACTATTAGGAGATAGAAATAAGGAAATAATATGCCCTAAACTATATGAAAATAGATGGTTAGAAATGGAGCTTCTAAAGTAGGTATGGTTGACCCTTGAACAACATGGGTTTTGGGGGTGCAGACACCTGTGCAGTAGAAACTTTATGTATAACTTTTGACTCCCCAAAACTTAATAGCCCACTGTTGACCAGAAGCTTTACTGATAACATAAACAGTCAATTAACACATATTTTATGTTATATGCATTATGTACTATATTCTTACAATAAAGTAAGCTAGAGAAAAATGTTATTAAGAAAATCATAAGGAAAAGAAAATAATTTACAATATTTATTGAAAAAAAATCCAGGTGTAAGACAGACCTTACAGTTCAAACCCATGTTATTCCAGGGTCAACCAAATAGAGTTCTTTCTTTCGTTACTTGCCAGAAAAACAAAAAAGAAAGAAAACCAGAAACCACTGCGGATCTTTCACACTGAGAGCATTTGATAAAGAGCATTGGTTACGAAGACAGGAGGGCTGAGGAGCCAAAGACGGCCCAGCGAGCCACCAGGGCTTAGCCACTGCAGCGAGCAGGCACCGCTTACTGAGGCAGTGGAGCTGCGGGATGCAAGTGATCCAGGGCTGTTTAGCAGGAGCTGAGACAATGGTGAGCACTCCTGGCAGGACCTGAGACCGTGGAGACAGGGGCTCTGCAGAGGAAACTGCAGCCAAAAAGCAGCACAACTTCAGCAAAGATGCCCCAGGAAGCACCTGATTTCTCCTGGGTCTTTTAATCCTCCAATCTTTCACCAGTTCCTCTCATTGGCCCAGTGGCTGGGGAAGGCAGGGGCAGCCGGGAAATGTAGTTCCTCTGAAATGGGTCGGGACGGGGTCGGGGAAGGGCAGGAACGGGGCTGAAGGCAAACCTGCATGTGACTGCCCTACCCTCTAAAAAGCTGACATTATTCCCCCACAGAAAAAAGAGCTTTATCCTTGTAGAATTTAAATTAATTTAAATGAATTTATAGATCACAGACCTTTGTGTCACTCATTTCCCCCTCATGTTTAATTTGTGATCTGAGAATAGGTTTGCTGATTAAGATGAACAAATTAACCAGAATTTGGTTATAAAGGACAGGCAGACATAATATCGTCCCATCCAGAGGTAACCTGGAACTCTCAGAAGCACATTCCTTGATAAAGTCACCGCTTAACCCGACTTCTTAACCTGAAAGGAAATGAGACTTTGGTTTCGTGCCTGGTATGTGGCAGAACCCCTTCTCCCAGGCCAGATGCCTGCTCTATACAGGTAGCCCCCATTTTATGGAAGCTCAGAAGTTCGCTTCACTCCACTTTGCTTTTATGAAAGACCTACATAAGTACCTGTTTTCATGAACCCAAAGAAATCCAAATAGGATTTTTACTTTTACAAAACAAAGTGAAAACCGCATTCAGCATTTGCAGTGCGCCATTACAGAGGCAACGTGCACGGGTTAGTGAAACTGCACTGCGCATACATTATTTCTGCTTTATATAGGCTGTGTGTTTATTCTATTATTCTTGTTTTTACTATATGTTAGTGTTATTTTAGGTTTTATATGTTCTTGGCATAATTTGATAAGTTATTTTAGGGATCTGGAAATGCTAAAAATTTTTTTCTAATATTAATGGTGATTGCTTCTTCATTTTATGCCATTTCAACTAACAACTTTTCTTAGGAAAGCTCTATTTTCAGATAGGGAAGGAATCCTATATTCCTTCACTTTCTTTTGGGGGGACCAAACCCTGAAAATTGGATGGAAAAAGCCAACCTAACAAATACATAATGTTCATTTGAAAGTAGGCCGAGAGTTGTGGTAGCATCTTCCCATTTTTTGTTATGGCCAAAGTTTTATGTCAGCTCAGAAAATCCTTCCCACTTGATAGTGTAGCTGACCTATAGCTCAAGCCTGAGTCCAGATCAGAGGCCAAGAGATTTAGGAGGGTGGAGAAAAGCACAAGTTGTATTCTCCTGACCCAGATAGAGAGTAGATCTGAAACTTAGTTCTGAAATGTGCTATCTTTGACACCTTGACTATGTCACTCTTAAGCCATCATATAAGCCCTTTGTCCAGAGGTCTCTGCATAGATCTGCCCTGGTCTCCCACACCAGCAGCCCAGGTCATGCTAAAGAATGACTTATTGTCTCTTCTTTCCAAAAAAACAGAAATGACAACAAACCAAATAAATGTAATATCCTTTCCTTCACTGCAGTTCATAATAATAATTAATATTTATAAAGTGCTTACTACACACCAAGCACTGTTCTAAATTCTTCACATGCATGGACCCATCTAACCCACACAGCAATTCTATGTGGAAAATCCTATTGTAATATCCAGTTTGTAGGTGAGGAAATTGAGACACAGGAGGTTAAAGAGCTTGTCCAGGATTCCACAGGTTCTAAAGCCCCAGCAGTCCGACTCCAATAAATGGTCTTAGCCACTACACTAGACTCCCCTCAGCTACCATCAAGAGCTAAGAGAAAGCAGATTAAACTGATTCTCACTTAGTGTGAATAATTAATAGTCACTACTCCTCCCCGAGAAGGCTGTGCTTGTACAAGATGTCCACAAACCAAAGGAATCTCAACCCACAAATTTTTAACAAGTGCCTACGATGTGCCTGTTCTGTGCTGAGTGACGGGCCTCCAAAGATGAATCAGTCACTACCCAGGCTACTGCCTTGACCACAGGCGCAGGCCTTTGGTCATAGCTGAGTTTGAACCCCGGCTCTGTCATCTATCGGATGTTGTCCCAGACAAGCGATTTAATTTGTGAAGACTTCAGTTTTTTCCACCTGCAAAGTAAGATAAAACAACAGCTTTCTAGGCACATTAAAAGAAATAATGGCTGTGAAGTACTTAGCAAGCAAGCCAATACACAGTAAGTATTCACTCTATGGTAGCTATTATTATTATGAACTTCCCTCCTGGAGACATATAAGTAAAAATTACAAAGTAGTTCATAAATGCTCTACGGCAGTGTAAAGTGAAAAGGATAGTATGGTCTGGTGGCATTTAAACTGTTCCCCACAGAGTTCTGGGCATCCACAGATGCTCACTGGGAGGTCAGGGGTGGCTGTAGGGTGTGAAGAAGGGAAAGGGGGTGCCAGCACCACCCTCCTCAGCCACCCCTGCTTTCCTTTCAACCAGAAAAGTACCAGTTTTGTCTTGGGTGTGTGTGTGTGTGTGTGTGTGTGTGTGTGTGTGTGTGTGTTAATATTGGCGTTTCCTGTGACATTGCATTGAAGAAAGATTTCTGTCTAAAATCACCACTGAGACTAGAAATCCTAAACCCAGTTTTCTAACCTTTTTTCTGGAAAATGTCAGGGAAGTAAGTCCATTACCTTCCTTGACTTCATTTTTCTCTTGCATAATATGGAGGGAATTCATTTATTGTCTCTTCCAAGTATAAAGTTCTGTCAGTTTTGGCACATAGGACAAAACTACCCCAAAGAAACACCTTCCTATGGAAACACAGCCCCTAAGTCCAGTTTGTTTACCAGTTTGTTGAGTCATTTCTTCACTTGTACCACTTTTCTACTTCTCTACACATCTGAATTCCGACTCGCTAGAAGTTTCCGGGGTGTCCACAGCAGCTCTCCAGGCCATTGGGAAGCCCAGCAGGGCTCTGCAACGAAGGTTTTGGAGGCACTCTACACATTGGCGAACTCTAGTGAAAGTATTTTTGGCGAGAGAATAGCTTTCTCTAGTGAGAGTTACCTCATTAGCGTCCTCTCTAGACCCACCTCTGGGTTCATTCCAATCCACCAGTTCAAGGTGAAGGGATGGTAACATCCTTTTTTTTTTTTTTTTTTAAATGTAGTAAAAAGCACATAACAAAATTTATCATCTTAATTAATCATTCTTAAGTGTGTAGTTCAGTTAATATTAAGGATATTCGCATTGTTGTGCAACGGATCTCTAGAACTTTTCCATCTTGCAAAACTGCAACGCTAACCCATTGAACGATTCCCAATTTCACCCCTCCCCACCCCCAAGCTCCAGGCAACCACTTTTCTACTTTCTACTTCCATGGGTTTAGACACCTCCCAGGAGAGGAATCATGCAATTTTGTCTTTTTGCGAGTGACTTACTTCACTTAGCACAATGTTCTCAAGGCTCATCAACGTTGCAGCAGGTGACAGGATTTCCTTCTTTTTTAAGGCTCAATAACATTCCATTGTATTTACACACAAACCACATTTTGCTTATCTACCTACTCATCCACTGAGGGACGCTTGTGTTGCTTCCACCTCTTGGCTGTTGTGAATAAGGCTGCAATGAACATGGGTGTGCAAATGCCTCTTCAGGATTCTGGTTTGAATTCTTTTGGACATACAGCCGGAAGTGAGATTGCCCGATCACGTGGTAACCCAGCCGAATCTCTCTGCAGGGCTTTCCTGCCGCAGGCTGCCTAAGAAAATCAAGGGGAAAACTCACAGGTCGCATTTGAGAATTTCCAAGCTGCTCAGAATTTTCTGCTTTGGTTCCATCCAACTGTAACAGAAAAAGGCGTTCTGAGAAGGAGAAGGAGCTACTGCCAGTCCGGGAAGAATGCCTGCTCTTTGGAAATCCCCAGCATGTGACATATGACAGCGGCTTGTAAAAACGACACACTTTCCGAATGCTCCTTTGGCACAAACCTCTGAGGCCTTCTGGAGTTGGCTCTTACCATCAGAAACCACAAGAAGGTCCATAATGTAATTTAAAATATGCCAATTCTCACTCCACTAACCTGCAAACCAAACAGTTTGCACAACAATCCCTGTAGCCTCTCCCGCCTGATCAGTGGAAGTTTTAACAACTGACATCACTGAAGTTTCAGTGATTTGGAAAATATTCAAGCATAGCTTCTTGAACGCCATAAAGAAACATTATATAAAGTTACATAAAGTTGATTTTGTTTAATTGTTTATTCACAACACTCAATAATTGAACCACTAGGTACCATGGTGACAGAAATGAAGGTAAATGGATGGGAGTTATAGAGTAACAATGGGTCCCCTGTCTTTAATGTTAATTAGTTGGCCCCTGCCATATAGTCCATCTGTTCACATACTGTGACCTCAACATACATGCTGCATGAAGAAAGAACAAAATATACATTGAACAGTTATCATCAAATATGGAATTTTAAAAAATTGATCCAGAAGGTTGACACTTAGAAAATATTACCCTTTCCTACCTTTTGAAAATTAAAGGTATAAAATTATCAATAAGGAGAGGATATTTCTATTTCTTAGCTCTTTTTCCCCCTCCTTTAACCATCAGTTATACTTTAAAGGAGTAGCTGTTATGGACAGTTACCAGTCAGTCATGGGTCGATCAGATTTGAGGATGGCTGCCTTGGCCCAGTAATGGCTGTGGGCCTTAGGGTGGGAATGGCCTTGGATTCTGAGTGGTGCTTCTTATAATTGTCAAAGCAGCAAATCAATCAAAATACCTGAATTGAGTCTGACTGCTGTATGCAGGGGTGTCCAGACTTTTGGTGTCTCTGCCGCACTGGAAGAAGAGTTGTTGTGGGCCACACATTAAATACACTGTGACATGTAATCACACATACACAAATCTCACAATGTTTTAAGTGAATTTACGATTTTGTGTTGGGCGGTGTTCATAGCCACTCTGGGCTGCGTGCGGCCTGCGGGCCATGGGTGGGACACCCCTAGATAGGGTATAAGTCTTAAGAATGACCTAGTTAACTCTGTAAAGTAAAGGTCTTGAAATTAAAGAGACTCAAATATAAGAAAAATCCAGTTTGGATGGGTATTTTAGTTCCCCGCGGTGGAAAAGTATCAGAAGTTCGGAAGTATGAACTTCAAAAATTTATATATAATAAAGAATTGACAAAGAAGGGAAGGTGGAGACAAAAAATATATACATCTAGAAAACCAACCAACCAAACAGCAACAAAAACAAAAACAAAATATTTTTGGGCCAGAAAGAGTCCCTATAGAAGTTTTTTCTGTTAAATATTTCTCTTATACTGGTAGTGGAAAGAAAGACGCAGTGAAATCTCTGACTTCCTTTTGTGGTGAAAACAGGCTTGAATGGCCATTGCTTTCTATGAAATTGGGACTGGTTGGACAAATGTATAGCTGAATTACATTTGTAGGGGAGGGGAGGGAAAGGAAGAAGGGAGAGAGAGGGAAAAATCCAGGGACAGGGAAGCTGGGGAAATGCCTGGGCCAGGGTTGTAGATACCCCCAAAAAGAAGTCATAGAAAGAGTTGTGTCATTACTATCTGAGGTCATTATTTAAAAAAAAAAAAATGGCTGTATGTAAGAGGCAATATAGCATAGAGGCCAAGTGCACAGACTCTGAAATGAGGCTACTTGAATATAAATCCTGCCTCTACTGCTGTGAGCTCTTTGACAAGCAGCTCATCATCCTGTGCCTCAGTTTCCTTATCTCTAAAATAGGAAGAACGATATTTCTGTATCTCTTCAGGTTGTTGGGAAGATTAGATGAGTTTCTATTTGTGACACACCTAGAACAGCACCCAGTAGGCTGTGCCAGTGAAAGGTGAGCTGGGTCTGCTGGAAGTCAACCTGGGGCACTGGGGGGTGGGGCCAAGCCTCTGCTACGCGACCTGGATGGCAGATATGACACACGTGTGAAGTTTACCACCAAGCTTGATGAGCGCAGGGTAATGGCTTCTTGTCTAAAACTTAGACAAGGCTGTCACTTCATTAAGACACCTGGGCCCGAAATAGCCTGGGTCCATTCTCACCAGGGTCTTAGAAACACCAGAAGATAAAAGACAAAAATGGAATTTGACTGCGAATCTACCAAGACAATCCTATTTTTGTTTCTATTTAAGGACGGAGGCTTTCAAAGATCTCCCCCAGCCTCATCTTGGATTAGTTGAATAATCACATTTATATGTGCATATATGGGATCAGAGACTACAGAATTTCCCCAGAATGCTAAATAAACCACATTTTGCATTTCAAAGTCATCGTCTGGTGAGGAAATAACCACTTTACTAAGCACAGAAATGAGAAAAGGAAGTGTAACATGAGGAGGGGGCATTCTAGGGGAGATAATATAAGGGTTTACTATTTCCTAAAAGTCTGAGGCAAGGGCCTCAGACCTGGACCCGGGTGTACTGACCTGCAGGCTTAGTAAATCCCTCTGGAAAGGAATGCAATTTATTAGACATGCGTGTTTTTCTCTGAATAGGGTTCTCAGCTCTGTTGAATTTTTTGAGAGTCTGTTACCAAAATTATTAAGATCAACTGGACTAGCAACATATTCAAAAACTGGGTGAGAGGAACAAATGTAGAATCTCTTTTGATGCATTTTCCTGTGTTCTGTATCACTATGGATACCTCCAAATGCTTTGCTTAAATTCCCAGACGTTCCTCCAGCTAAAATGCATTAGCACCACCCAGGTGCAGACAAAATTTTTCTCTCATGTTTTCCTGACAGCACTTATCTGAGTCCCAAACCGAATAATCCTGCCTATCTATCACGTGAAAAATACAAAGAGGCTCATTTTTAGGGGAAAATATCTTATCATTCATAATAATCCAATATTTCTGAGAAGAATATTGATGTAGAATAAAAACACCAGAAGGTCAGAGCAGAAAACCCATATGTCAGTGTGAGAAGCTGATTTCTACAAAATGCCTGTGGGTAGTAGAAACAGAATGAGGGTTTCCTTGCATTGCGGTTGCTGCTCGTGGCCACCTGTCTCACGGATGCCACCGTTTCCTAAAGAAGGTCTCTCGTCTCCTGCTCAACCAGAGGCGGATTAAGGTTGGTTGAGGCCGCGGGCGCAGAAGAAAATATTGGGCCCCTTAAAAACAGAGAGAGAGACAGGGAAAATAAAAATACATGCCTTCAGAAGTCAGGGCCCAGGGCGCGCGCCCGCCTCTGTGCTCAGCCAGCTCCTGTGACGCTGATACTCTGAGCAGCTCTCTGGGTGTACGTGGGGCAGACATTGTACATCACCAGGCTCATCTTCTTGGTCAGAGGCGGTGGCTATGCGTTCACGGAAGCAGTCTTTTGACCGTGACGTTGGACCCGAGTACACACACTCATAAAACGTTCAGGCAGACCACAAATCTTCACAGGGATGTCTACAGCAGCTTTATTTGCAATTGTCAAAACTTGAAAGCACCCGAGATATCCTTCAATAGGTGGATGAATAAACCGTGATATATCCAGACACTGGAATATTATTCCGCGCTGAGAGAAAATGAGCGATCAAGCCATGGGGGGAAAAACCCAGGGAGGAACCTTAAATGCATATTAGTGAGTAAAAAAGCCAATCTGAAAAGGCTACATGAGTTGCATGATCCCAACTCTATTACATCCTGGGAAAGGTAAAACTATGGAGACAGTAAGAAGATCAGTAGTTGCGGGGGTAGTGGCGGGGAGGGGTTGAGAGGGAGGGGTGAATAGGCAGAGCCCAAGGGATTTTTAGGGCAATGAAATGCTCTGTATGCTACCATAACGCCGGATACATGCCTCGTACAATTGCCTGAACCTTCAGAGTGTACATTAAGCGTGAATGAACCCTCATCTAATCTATGGACTGTGAGTGATTATAATGTGCTGACGTAGGTTCATCAATTGTTAGGAATGTCTCCGCTCTGGTAGATGTTGGAAATAGGAAAGGCTGTGCCTGTGTGGGGCGGAGAGAATATGGGGAATCTCTGTATCTTCCCCTTAATTTTGCTATAAACCTAAAACTGCTCTAAAATGGTAAAGGTTTAAATAAAAATACACATATGCATGTATATAAAATCTGAACACATGGGTTCTGTAATGTTCACTGCCCTCCCTTGGTTTACAGAATATATTTCAAGTCTTTGGACTAAAGTGGAATATAAAAACTAAGCCCATATAGGCCAAACTCTAGCAAGGGGTTCAAGCCCCCCAGGCCCTGTGTTCCTCCTCCTTCTCCCTGCTGGTGTCCCTTGCAGCCTTTTCTTCCCGCACACCGCGTCTTCCCTATCCTGCCCCACTGCACGCCTTCTGCCCCTGCATTGGAAATGTCCTCTCCACCATGCCAAGCACACTCCACACCTCTGCCTCTGTGTCTCTTCTACCGAAAATTCCTCCCCCTGTGCCACCATCAAAACCTGACAAGGTTCATCTGAAACACCTTTCAGTTCTTCAGCTCCCCAGACCGGAAGCAGTGCCTTCCCCGTTGGGATATGTTAGGCATTCCTCTTACACTGCTCCTAAAAGTTTGTCTCCACCCTTGGACATTTGAATCCACCTGTTCCTCTCTCCCTCCCTCTCCCTCCCCATGGCCCTTGCCTCCCAGGGCTCTGAGCATAGTCTGCACTTACTGGTTGTAGAGGGAATTCGGTAAGTGCTGGGAAGTGAACTGAATTGAATACTGGGGTTAGAGCAGTAGGAAATACTCAGTTAACAATAAGATCATTTTTTAGTATATCATCTTTCTTTATTCTATATTCACGAATTCTTTTCATTGCTAATCCTTGAGAGAATAGTAAATGAAAATGTATACGCACTCCATCTGAACAAACAATAACAATGCATTGTTTATATGTATGTAGCTAAATTTGGGTATACATAGAACACATGTTTTTTTGTTGTTGTTCATGTTGTTTTGTCATTTTCTTTCACCCTGAGCACCTAAATTTGCCTTTATACTGAGAGGGTTTGAACATGGGTCCTCTCCATGGCCATCTGATCCTAAGTATTTATTTTATTAACAGGTAAACTGAGGCCACAAAGAATGCAGCTAGCTGGAGGCAGAGCTTGGTTTGTTAACTTCTTACCTGCAGAGCAGGGATTTTTGTCTGCTTCATTGTAGCATTTATCTCAGAACCTGACACACGGTAGGTGTTTCGAAATATTTTCTTCCTATCCTTTCATGTTGTCTTCATTCAGTAACGAGGTTTTACATTTTTTATTTCCTTCTGTCTTTCCTTTGGAGTTATTACGCTGACTTTTCTGTTACTGTTGCTGTGAACACTGGAATATGAGATGACACCGTGGACTTTCAGAGCAGATGGAGCAGGTCGGTTCCTGGCGCCGGAGTATGGCTTCTGTTTTGTTAGTGGATACCGCCCTCTTCTGGTCTTGAAAATACACTCCTGCTTTACAGCAAAAGGGCAGTGAATGAATGACGACGGTAAGTGGGAATGATGATTTTCCGTTCAACTTGGAAAAGCTCTTCATTGCTACCTTTCATGCTGTTAGTAATTCCAAGCATTTTGCAAATATTCTTAAAAGTCAAAACTCTTAGCATTGTTTTTCCATTTTATTTGTCTTTCTGTGTAAAGCTCGGCGAGTAAAAGGTAGTCCTGGTTTTTTCTTCGGATTTTTTGCTTAGTTTCCAGTTTCACGTAATGATCTTCTGTGGTGGTTGTTCTTTATTTTGTTCTGTCAGCAAGTTATGTGGAGTCTTGCTGAAGCTCTGCCAGTGATTAATTAGGTGATCACGGTCCAGGACTAGTCATTTAAGCTCTCAACTTTCATTTTTTAAAACACCCACCCAGCCTTCCTCACCAGTGACAATGCAAAGATAAGAAGAAATATTATAGGTGAAATCATTTGGAAAACTTTAAGATACCATGCTCATATGAACTATGAGTATTTCTAGATAAAAACACGTGTTGAATAAGAGATACTTGTTGCTATAATACCAGTTGAAATGCAGTTTCATAAAAAGACCTGACTTTTAGAATTTATGAGATATTTAGAGAAATATGAATATAGAAAATATTTGTTGCCTTCCTGGGAACCTGTTAGAATAATACAGAAAATGACTCTTTTTTTTCCTGAGGAATTTTCTGTATACTCTTAGCAAAGGGCAAGAGGTTTGATTTAAAATTTAGAGAGTTCATTTAGCCTTCTAATTCTATTTTTTTTAAGCATAGGAATAATATTCAATCCAAGGCCAGCTTATAGTCCTTAAATACGTTTTATATCTTTAAAATAAAAATAATAAAACTGCCATTAAGTGTGCATCTATTCTGGCCATATACATGGGACTTCACATACTTAATATCACATTATGTCCTCAGAATAATCTTGCATGGAAGGTAGAATTATACTTAAAGATTAAGTCTTGGGCTTCTTTTTTCTAACACTTGCTACGGCTGTATGCTAGACTCTCAAAATTTCCTGTAAAGAGAATGTAAACTAATCTTAATATTAAAAACTGATAGGATATAATAAGTCCAAAATTAAACAACACGTATCATGCATTAAAAACTTCACCTGTATTATCTCATTTCACCTTCACTGAAACCCTCTAATGTAGGAAGTTTTATCCCCATTTTATAGATAGGTAACTCCGGGGACCTCACCCAACTAAGGGCCCTCTGCTAGTCAGGGGCAGAACCTGAACATGCCCAAGTTACAATGTTGCCAACCAATGGACTGACACCCACCCACACTCCTAGTACCAGCCTTCAGCCCAGACTCTCCCCAGTTACCTTTTAAGGATGGAGTTCTGGACTCTTGTCTCTAGCTTGAGGTTGTGACATCTGTCAAACTCTTTCCCAGTTTGATCCCTGCCCTGAGCCTGACCAGGAGTTTGAACCGTGTGGGCAGATGACCATGTAAAGTGTGATTTATCATGTGCTCAACTGCCATGGACAGGCTCATTGCACACCTACAGCCCTGCAGGAATCCATGTACCTGGATTCCCTGTGAAAACGGCTTCACACCTGTTGCCTGGTTGCGTCTTCCACTTTCAGGAGTTTCCTATTTAGCCAGAAGCTACACTGCTCTGCCTTCTACAGCCCACCCCCGAGATCCTTGAACTAAGCTTGGAAGTCCTCAAGCAGGCATCAAATGGAAATCTTTTCATTACATTATATATAATGTAATTTTATTAGCTACAAGAAAAGTAAGTGTCATCTAAGAGTAAAGTCTATGTTTCCTGGGCAGGCCTTCAGCTACCCTAGGGGCTCTCAACATCCTTAAAGCAATTGGCTTTATCCTTCAATTAGCCAGCAGTTGTTTCAAACCCCAAAACCCTAAAAGATATCACCCCCCTCACTCTGCATTTTGTAATATTTTATGTACTTCCCTAGGGGATAGGCCATTATTTGTACATATTTGTTTTCCCCAAAGTGTTTTAAGTTGTTGCTAAATGTGTAATTCAATTACAGGGACCTCTTTTTTTCCCTTCTAGATTAGTTTCTAGGTTCCTTTTCACATTCCCTGTGGTTCTTGATTATTGAGACTTTTCTAAAGGAAGTAAGTGAAAACCCCTTGTGACAGATCAGCCTCCCTTCTGTGAGCTCATCAGGGTGTCCTGTCACCATCCCAGAAATGCTTCTCATGAGACTCTGTGCTGGGCATGTCATTGGCCTCTCTGGATCACCTCTCCACTTTTGCCCACTCTGCCCTCTTCTCCAAAGTGCTGATAGCACAGACCCCATCAATGGCCCCCAGTGGGCCATTGGGGAAACTGGCAGGAGACGGGAGGAAGGGAGGGAGGTCGGGGATTCTTTCTCCTAATTCCCTCTCTGCAGGTCAAGGAACTAAACCTACATTTCCATTTCCTAAGTTTGGCAAATTTTCATTTGTCAAGTCAGACTAATGTCGGTGTTTACCTCAAAAGGGGCTGTTGCGAGGATCAAATAAGGAAATCTCTGTGAAGCATGAAGTGTGACTAGCTCAGAGTAAAGACTCCAAAACTTTGACCATTTTCTCTGGGATAGAGCAAGAAAATCTATACAGTATCTTTTACCACCTTCAGAGAGAAGATAGGGCAGAAAGAGACAGTGGGAAGTGGTAGGAAAAGAGAAAGAGAGAAGATGAATGAATGAAAGAATATTCGGTCACCACTTCCTACAAGATTCCTGCGGCAGGAATTTTTCAGAACATGCACCTTAGTGGAAATTATGTAACTATACAAACCCTCAGTGCAGGGCTGAATAAGCTCTAGTGGAAAACCTCTTGGCTAGAACTTGAGCCCCTGGGGAGGAACTGAGAATGCCGTGCTCCAACAGGCGTGGGCGAGGCGGAGCGTGAGGTTGACAGGAGCCCTCCAGAACATTTGCTGTGTAACCTGGGCAAGGTGCTCGACCTTTCTGTGACTTGTTCTCCAGCTTTGAGATAGGGTGAATCGCATCGTTTTGGTTTTTGGGGTCATCGTAATGCTCCCACAAGTTAACACATGCAAAGGACTTAGAATGCTGCCTGCACCTGGTAAGTGCTTCATTGTGTTATTATTGTTAAGGTGTATTGGCATGAGTAATGGACTTGTGGGAGATCCCGAGAAGGGTCACTGAGCTGTAGTGAACCAGAACGACTTAAAAGTCTCTCTCTTTCTAAAAGCATCTCTCTCGTTCTCTTGCTCTCCCTCTCACTCTCTCATTATGGCTAGCTAATATCTATCTGTCCTTCTATTTATAGAGATGGATATTTATATCTATTCATCTATTATCTATCTTTCTAGAAATGTTAACTCTTCCGTGTTAAAGTCCATCACCTGAAGGCAACCAGGAGAAAGAGAATAAGAAGCCGGGCTCAGCTTGCTACTTGCAAGGAGGATACGCACCGAAGGGCCCGTGCAGCATCTCTGTAGGAGCGAGCTTGGTAATTCTGAGGAGGAATCTGAGAACAAGGAGATGTTCTGGGCTGGAGGCTGCATTTCAGCAATCTCTGTAGCCTCGGTTCAGGAGTCAGGAGGAACAAAGTGGACCTGCCAGAGTCACGGGTGAGAAAGCAGCAAGCACTCAGAGGACATCGGCAGTCATTGTGGCAGCTGCGGCCTGGCCTTCTGGAGAAACACTGTGCGTGCTTAGCCTTACCCTTGTCCCATTGGAAGTGTTGTTCATGCTCTGTTAGAAACATCACAGGATGGTTACTGGCAGAGCTGTTTTCCCTCCTCGTGTGTGTGTGTGTGTGTGTGTGTGTGTGTGTGTGTGTGTGTGTGAAATTCCAAATAATAATAGGTGCCATTTACAGGGTCTTTATCTTTGCTGGGCTAGGCAATTTATATAATATATACATTAAGTTACAAAGTAATTCTCTCAGGAAGTTGAGATTATTATCCTTCTGCAGATAAGAAAAGGCAGTGTCCAAGAACACGTAGCTAGTTAGCAGTGTGGCCCAGATTCTAAAGCAGGCCAGCCAAATCCTGCCCCTCTAGTCTGACCTCTACCCATACTTGGCCTTGGCCCATACTCCTTTCATCAGATCCCTTTGTAGTTACTAAGCTATTCTAATAATATCTCCCTCTCCCCTCTCCCCCTCCTTTCATATACTTGTAATGAGGTGTCCTGACTGGGACTGCATTTTTTAAGCTGAAAAAAAAATTTCCTTTTAAAAGTTATAAACTCACTTGCGCCTGAGTTGAATTTACTTCTGGGGCAGACGCTCCCTCTTTTCTCTCCCGAAGTCAATATATACACCTCGGGGGTCAGCGGGTATGGACCCAAATTCTCTCTAACCTGAACACAGGTGCCTTTTGGAAGTTTTCTGTTACTGATTTAATTCTATCTAGCTCACCTCTCATGGAACAGGCCTGGAGACCACCGTCTCCCACAGTTTCCCTGGGAGTCAGCTGAGACTGCTGTAAAGAACCCTCAACTCGAAATCAGAGTCTGTCGTGCTGATGCATGATCCTGATCATTGTCTAGCTTCTGGTAGGATTTGGGTACCTGTTTCTTAGCACGTAAAACAAAGAAAGATGGTACATGTATACCCAGAAATTTCTGAGAAGAGTGATTTCATATTTAATATATTTTAAATTTAGCATAGAGGTGGCCGACCTGCTCATAAAAGGAGAAAGATCGGGTTGATAACAGATTTCCCCTGATGCTGGAATTTATATATGACTTGTTAGTCTAGCGTTTGTAGTTTTGGATTAAATTTTCATTTAGTATACAATTATGAGCTTAAGGTGTCAGGAAGGCTACCGCCCAGAATGAGCTGAGACTTGAAAAGGATACAAAACTCAATAATAGGAAAATATGAAGGGAAATTACAAGGGACGTTTTAAGTTTGATTTAAGCAAGAAGAACAAGGAAGCAATCTGCCCACTGCCTGGGGCAAGTGAGGTAATGTTGATAAATTTTAGAGGAAAAGCAGAACAGTTCAGTATTACCCAGTTCAGTATTCTCCGCAGTAAAGGCTGTTCAGAGAGAGAAAAGTGGGTCAATGGAACTCCAAGACCTGTGGGCAATTTATGAAGGAGATGAAGCTGATCACATGGAACCAATCAAAGATATTCAAGTTTCTGTGGCTCAAGCAAGGGGGTGAAAATAGAGAGGTTTCTTAACTGCCTAAAACGATCCTTGGGCAGTCAGAGACAGCAAGGGGTATCAAAAAAAACAAAAACAAAAACAAAAAAACACCAAAAAACAAAAACAAAAACAAGAGAAGCACATAATATATTCATTTGGTCTCTACAAACTACAGATAAATAAGGCTGATAAAAATCCTAGGGCCATATAGTAAAAGGATGATCTGTGATGTAATGACATGGTGAGCCCTGAGAGACATGGTGATTTCTGGAGACAGCATCTGGTTCATTAGAACAAGTCCATCTGGACAGTGCTCATTTCCTTAATTGATGGGTTTCCTAAAGAGATGGAAACCATGAATACAGATTCTGGCAAGGCACTGACCAAGAGTCCGGTGACATCCTTGCAGACACAAGGGGAAAATGTGTCCATGTCGATGGATTCACAGCCGTTTGCAAGGATGCAGCTCTAACATGCTGGTTAGCACATCCTGGTTGGAGGTCTCTGGTGGAAAGATGGTCCTGCTGCTCCCTCCAGGCCCACATTTTTACAGCTCTCTGGAAAGGATTTATAGGGTGGCCAGATCACATTGGTGAGTGCTGGTAAAAGGCTGACATTTGTGGTAGGAAGGAGTATATAAATATATATAAAGACAGAATGTAGACTAGTGTGATAGACTTAGAATCCTAAAATGGTTTTGACAGATGGGGGCAATGGATCTAATCTAATCTATTTAAGCCTCAATAGTCTCACCTGTAAAACGGGGATAATAATATTCTCTTTCCCACAGGGCGGCTGTGGAGATTCAATTAATATAATGGATTAAAAGACAATGTATTTAGCCCCATGCTTAGCACAGCTCAACTGTTATTTTCTTTGGTACTCTACTATTAATACAGTTCCAGGCAATAAGTCAAAAAAATAGTCTGGGCTTAGATCCAAAAATCGACTCCATCTCTACAGAACTAGGAAGGTATAAATTAATAGAAATTCTTTAGACAAATGAACTGAACTGAAGCTCAATTTCGGCCCAGAGTGTATATAACTGTCATTAAAACCCTATGTGATTAGCTTGTCTTAGGAGAGCTTTAGCCTCCAGAACAAAGAAAGCAGATACTCCATTTGCCCATCACCCCTCTCTCCGTAGCAGAGGTGCTGATTTCAGGGCTGAACCGCACACTTCCAGAGGTTCTCAGCCCTAGCTAGAAATTAGAATCATCTGGGCAGTGTTGAGGACTGCCAATGTCTGCGTCCCAATCCAGAATCATTAAGTCAGAATTCTGGAAATAGTGTTTAGAACAATTGCTTTAAATTAAATATTGACCATTGGGAGCTTTTTATTTAAAGATAGGATTTGCAACGCAGCCGTCTGAAGAATGAGTAAACAGAGGTCCATAGCTTAGGAGCTGTGGAAAGGTGCCCACAAAAAATAGAGGGGCTGTGATATGGAAGAACAAGGTTTGCTTTTCCTACCTCCAGAGGGCAGAATTAAAATCCTTGTGTGAGTTGTAAGGAAATAAATGTTTAATATAAATAACATCCCACCCAATTAAATTCGCTAGAAAATAAAATGAGTTACTTTGGGAAATGGTTAAATTCCCATGATTGCCGGCATCCAACGTTTTCATACATATTTTCCAAGGATGTTCTGGAAGGGGTTTTATACATATAAGAAGGCTTTATGTTTCAGTTAATTAACAAACATAATTTTATTAAAAATTCATATTCTTTTTTATAATGAAAGTGACCACATTCATTAAGTAGCCAGGGATCACGCATTGGCATTTCTAAATAGCTCCTTCGGAGCCTTGCCCCGTTCCGGAAACGCTGTCCCTTGACTCCGATTTCCTTTAAGGATTCCGGTGATGAGAGTGCTGTACTATTCAGCAGGGGCTTGTGGAAGGTGGTCCATTACTGTCCATTCATAGTGTACCTGGGAGAGACCTTACCTACAGTTAAGATAACCAAGCCTTAGCGATTCTGACAACAGTGATGGAGTGAAATGCCGAATCCTGGCCTCCCCAGTAATTTTCTAGTGCTTTTTCTACTATTCCAAACTCTGACAGTCAGGCTGAATTCTGATAAAGGCGCCACACAGGAAAGGTCCTCACGATATCACAAAAGATTTTTGATCTTCAGCCGATGACCCATTTATCTGCAGTCAATACAATTCAATTCCAGTAAAATAAAGGATGTGGCTAGTGCCTTGAAGGCTCTGACAATAAAGGATTAAATCTGTGTGCCAGGGCTCAAAGGCCTGGGATACCATCTGCTGAGTCCACCCCTTTCTATTCCTATCTTTAATGCACAGGTCTTTTTGAATATGAATAACATTTCTGTGCTGGGAAGTCCGCATTGCTGTAGGTAAATGATTATTAGTTCATCAAAAGGGTGGAAAAGCACCTTGGCAATGAAAGGAGGTTTATTTCATCCAGGTTATTCATTAGTGATCAGAGAACAAGAGCTATCACATTAATTCTGTGAAATTCCGACCCATCTCTTTGTTTCACCGCCAAAGATTGAGAAGAAGGGCCTTTCCTTTTAACCCTTAATCTCAGTCTCTAGACAATTTGTTTTTAAATTTGAAGAAAAGACTTTTCAGTCATTAATTGACCCCATAAATTGCAGGAACTCTGTTTCAATTTGTTTAGTCAACATCTTTGTTTATCCATGTGTTTTATTTCAACCAACATAACTTTCAAAAAGAATTGGACTACTTTTGACCAATCTGCTATGCCATCAAAGGATATTAAAATATACCTTCATAGTTTAACTTGCATTGTCTAGAATCAAAAATCAAAGTGGGTCAGGGTAGACTTAGACCTAGAACATTTTGAGTGTTTAACAAACATTTGTCATCAGTAAATAAGTCTCATAATATTAACAACAGTTAAAAAATTAAGTTAAAAAAATTAAATTTTTACCCCTATGTGCTCTTGTGACTTCACTTTATACTAGGAGATTCTATAACTCTGTGGCATGTGTCTTTAGTTGCTTTCCCATTATCCCTTCTCTCATTTCTCAGTTACTAACAGAAGCCCAACTTTGTTTAGGGCAGCAACGTGCCTAAGAATATACACCGATTGGCCACTAGTAGGAGAGCCCTAGCCACTGAGAAGCCAGCCCTACTTGTTGGATGTTTCTGAGAAAACTTCTAAATTTCTTATTGAAACGGAATGGATATGGTGCCGTCTGCCTCATTTTTCCCGTCTTGAACTAAGCTCCTCAGGTACCCATCTTGTGATGCTAGGGAAGAGGCCATGAGAACTGAAGAGCCATTAGCACGGACATTGAAGATATGCTATCCAAAAAAGTCACAACACACATCATACATGTGATATGTAACTACGTAATTTCTGGTGGGCCTGAAGTACTCTGTCTGTCTAGAAGATCGCGGAGAAGTTGTTACGTAAATTGTGTGTTCAGAAGGTAAAAGAAGAGGAGTCTGGCTTTATGTAAGGACTGAGAGGTAAGAAGGCAAAATGCATTCTTAGAATTTTAACTGTTACTTGGAGAGATTGCTGAGAGGAACACCGAAGGCAGGCTCCGGGAAGGACTGCACTTAAGGTGTAGCTACTGATCAGATGAAAACCGAACTCCAGCCCCATACAACCACTGATTATTTACCTTAAAATGTTAGTTCAAGACCAAAATAAATGTGATTAAAGTCAAGAAAACAAAATAATAAAAAATAAAGTCACTTTATAAGTCAATTAACATTGTATGCAGCAATGCTCATCCAGCAGTAATAATTATAGCTAGATTTCTCTCTGTTAACTCAATCCTGCTTCTGTTGGTTTCCTCCTCTGGTCACTCTATGATCTCTTAGTGGGGAAATAAAATAAATCTGTTGTTTTAATTCTTTAAAGAATCACGTTTAATTTCTCTTAAGCAGAAGTGAGATTTTTTTTTCTGTAAATGGTCAGACAGTAAATATTTTAGGCTTTTGGACGACAAGGTCTCTGTTGCAGCTTTGCTCATCTGTTGCTGCCTGTTCTCTCCCAGTATAAAGTGGGTGCACTAGGGCAACTTTTATAGGACTCCAGAAAAGACAATGGTCAGCATAGAAAAGCAAAAGCATATTCATAGAAAAGGGAATAAACAATGGAAGTAAGGTATGAACGTTTTACTATTGTGAGTTTATAACTCAGTGTATAACATGTAAACATCCTTAACACCTTTTATCACCTTTTAAGATGTAGAATCAGTAATTATAGATTCCTAATATTTTCAAGTTCGAAGAGAATAATCACCCTACCTTTTTGTTTCACGGATAAGGAAATGGACTCAAATAAGGTTACGAACTACACCCACTTGAAAGAATTCTGGGTATTTGGGAATTCAACTGAATTGTTTCTTCACAAACACCATTCTCTGTGTACTCAGAAAAATTACACATTTTAATATTCAGAAAAAAAAGAACTTGGTTCCTAATTTAGGAACTCTGATGATTTTAGAGGAAATATGTCAAGTTAAAGCATGATGTTAATGTTAGAAAAAAAATTTTTATTTTTGAGTTCCAGGAGATTTTATAGGTTAAACACACACACACACACACACACACACTCACACACAGAGGCTGTTTAGCTGACTGCTCTTTTTCATTAGGCAGAAACTACTAGCTTCACAGATCCCATGCTACATTCAGAGTTGAACTGGAGCTCAGAGATATAAACAGCTGTGAGCTCTTCACACCAGGTGTGAAGGCCAGCCCAGTCCCCCATCTGTCTCCCAGAGAAGCTCCATGCGCCCCAAAGCCCAGAACAGAGCAATCACATCAGGGGTTCAGGACTTGTCAGAGCCTTGGGGCCTTCTGGGCAGCTATTAACCTGGATCTCAGAGACAGAACTCTAATTTCCCAAACAAAAAAGAGGCAGTATCTGTGGAAGACTGATGGATGAAAGGTAAGAAAAGAGTGGGTGCCAAGCTCTGGAGAGTGGGCAAAACAGTGTGGTTACTTACTTTCCTCTAGGCAAAAATAAAATAAAATAAAATAAAATGACATTTATGCTTCTGTCCAACTTCTAAATATATTGTGCCTGTGCTCGGGTCTCCGTTCTTTTAGGCTGTATCATGTCTAAGTTAATATTCAATATTTGTACTACAGTCCTCTATTGGTTCCAAATGGAACTTTATTACAGTGCCTTGTTTTTCTTGCTGGCCAGTTTAAATTAGAAAGGTTCAAACTGAGCTCTAGTCCCAACCAGCTCCCAACCACATATTCAAAGGCAAATTCTTGAGAATTACATTTTTTTTTTTTTTTTACCACAAGGGTAATCGAAAGCATTGACAGCTGTTGTGATTCTGAAACCAGTGCACCCTACCTTACAAGGATGGATACAAAATGCACTAAGCGGTAACTTCCCAATGTTCTTTTTTGGTAGCTAAATATATTACCCGTGGATAAGTTGCTTACTGTGCATCCAGGGCTCATTTCAGCCCCCTTCCAGCCCCGGTAGCCCCTCCACAGAACCAAAGCACTCAGCTGAGACCAGTTGGAACAAAACCCACTCTAAGAGATCTTGGGTTTGAAGAAACCTGGGGTGAATGCTTTGCAAATATCTTTCTCTGTTTAAAATTGCTTTTTAATGAGTTGATTTCCAAAACAACGTACTTCTCCCACCCTAAATTAAGGTATCAATTTTCTGGCTTTCTTAGGAAAATATTCTGCCAAATTTGTGTGGTAGAGTGAGCCATAGTATGTCTGTATGTAATATTATGGTTATCAAATGAAACAGGTACATTTTGGAATGTGCAGAAGTTAGAGGAATATATATAGCTCCTTGCCCACACAAGGTGGTCTCCGGAGTTATCTTGTAACGTGTTCATGAGGTGCTTATTTGTTACCTATTTAGTAATGAAGGCCTCTAGCACCTTTGCGTGCTTAAAAATTAATTTTCTTATTTTCCAATGATGGGTCTATCTCTTGGAGTAAACCCACTAAAAGCACAAATCAAAATTTTAAAAAGGTAAAAGAACTCATAATGAGAAATATGACAGTTACGCAGAGCATTCTCTCCTGAGACAGACCTGCCACATGTCCTCATGGGTCAGCCCAAGACTAACCAGAATGCATCTGAAACCTGAAAAATCATTTTCATTATTGAACCATTGTAATGCATCCCAGAGGAACTGTGAGGCATCAAGTTACAGGATTTGAGGGACACATAGAATTAAGGTAAAAATCAAATGTAGTGTTATGATAGGCTCAAAGCAAAACAGAGTTGTAGGTAAAGGGTCAACATCAAATCCGGACCATGATGTGGACTGAGAGCACTATTTCTTTGGAAACCAAAAACTTAAGATAGATGTGGAATGTGGTGTTCAGGCATCCTTTATCTGAAGCTCTGCATCTGTGTTGGAAACTGAGGCTGCTTCACTGTATGAAAGTGACTGAGATCAACGGGCAAAATGGAATGTTTCATCTGTGTTGATATAATTTCAAATAGCAATGTTTCTGGTATTGATGATTTTAGAGGAAAATGTTTCTCAGAAGTAAAGAAGCAGTAGTCACTTAAAGAAGACAGTTGTATGACACTTAATAACTGTGACATGTCTGTGGGAAAAATACTGTTTCCCATAAACTTTGCAGCTGGCTTTCCCATGTCTGTTGTTTCAGCTTGATGGATGGGTGGCCAGCTACATGTTTACAGTCTCAGTCCAAGCTAATTTGTCTACTCTCAGTGGATGGCAAATGACTGTCCAGCTTAGCTGGGTGGGATGTGAGCAAGACCATTGGAGATTCTGATGTTTGAGAGCATCAGGCCAGGATGAGCATGCTCCCCTCACATTGGCCTTTGACCCTTACTCCTTTCCTTTCCTTCTATTGTTTCTAGGTCCTTCCCTATTTTCCCCGGTGGACAACATGAGGGGCGGCAAAAGTTCTTATCTGAAACATTTTCCTTTAGGTGTGCTAATATTTTCAGTCAAACTTTTCTTCTCTCTATTTAGTCCATTTTGTGTTACTTTTACAGTTTAACTCTGAGAAGAGAATGGGGGTCATATCTTATTTCTGAATCGCTGGGGATACACCTTAGAGTTTGCCCTTGATGGAGTTCAGGACATGTTACCCCTCAAATATGACGGCTTTGCATATTAAATATCTTAAACTGAAGGAGTTTGAGAAAATGGCCAAAGAAGGAGGAAGGTCACAATGCCATACACTGCGCCACCCCCCCACCGCCCCTGCACCCCGCACCCCCCACACCTTTTCCCTTGCAAGCAGAAGCTTGCTGTGAAAGACATCGTCCCTGTACCCAGAAGAAAGCAGACATCCTTATGGGCAGAAGAGGGAACTTAGGGCAGAGAGGTCTGTGTAAACAAACCTTGATACTTCTTCCCTATTTTACTACCCCTAGACCAAACCCCTATGTCTTGTCAATTCTTTACAAATGTATTGTTTCTTTATTTAAAAAGGATAAAAGCTTCCTGCTCTGGTTACTTCCTTGAGTCTTCATTCTCTTGTGAAGGTTCCTATATACATGTAAAAATTTAATAAAATTTGTGTGCTTTTCTTTTGTTAGTTTAATTTTCAGACCCAACCAGGGACCACAAGAGGGTCGCGGGAATTTTTCTCCTTTGCCTACATCCTAAAATGTAGCTGAAAACGGTATTTGTTTAATATGAGTGAAAAGGGCTATTTAGTCCTTGGTAAGACTTTAATTTTGGTGGAAGTTAAAATTTGGCATCAACTGAGCCAAACTAAAATCCTGAAAACAACTTGTAAGTAAAACCGAGTATCTTATATTTACTTAGTAGCATGGTAGTTTATTTAGTATGGTTCAACTCTTTGCCAAGCTAAGTAATAAAAAAGTTATTTTCAGCTTTGCAGCTGTTTTTTTTAAGTAAATGCTTATATGTACACACATTTTTAATGTATAGGAAAGTTAATAAATGACTCTTGATTAACTTTCAAATCAAAGGTTTTTCTTTATGTGACTTCTACATAATTTTCTGAATTTTCCAAATGAGGTCGAGCCGAAATCCCCAGGGCAGTTTCTACCGTGGAAAAGCTGGATAAGCCTGGACTTCCCAAGTGACGTCACTATGAGGCTTGAGCTTTGATAATCAGGAATTTCGGCCCAGGAGGGTGTAAGACAGCAAATGTGAGAAGCTCTCCATGACAGGTTCAACTGAAATAATAGAGTGTTGTGCTCACTAAGTACCTCTAATTGCATATTCAAAATGAATTCTTAAAATATCCTGCTATACCGTGTCTGAATGTCTTGAAGGAAACATTTTAAAGCTACTTAGCAAGATGTTTACACTACAACATTCTTAAGTTATGAGAACAAGTTGAAGAACAGTCTGGATACTATAATCCAAGTTTGGTTAAAAAAAGGAAAGGGAAAAAAGAAAAAACACCTGTAGTGGTTGTGTGTGTGTGTGAGAAAAGGTATGGAAAATACCTGGAT
Organism: Mormoops blainvillei; assembly: GCA_004026545.1. Lineage (NCBI taxonomy): Eukaryota > Metazoa > Chordata > Mammalia > Chiroptera > Mormoopidae > Mormoops > Mormoops blainvillei. The sequence goes on from PVJD01003601.1 coordinate 100,035, forward strand.
ATCCAGAAGGAAACTCATCAAACTTTTAGAGGAGTTACCTCCTGGAATACAAACAGAGGGCAGATATTTTTTTTTTTTTTTTTACTTAATGAACTTCTGTGTCCTTTGCATTAGTTATGAGTAGCATTATTGTATTTGTCATTCAAAAACTCAATGAGAAAAAGGCTATCCAAGCTCTAAAACATCACATGTCTCACTTGACTCATAACTTCTTTCGGTTTGAACAGCACTAACATTTAGTAGAACACGAATGTAAATTGCTCTTAATTGAAAAAGAAGTGAGCTAATAAAGCTCACCCTGATATATTAAGATACAAAGAAATTCTACTGAACATTATAATATATAATATGAATATTGTATAATATATAATATTATATATGATAGACAATATTAATATGTAATATAAATACTGGAGTCTCCAAATTGTGAGGTCTAATCTATTTGTGAATTTATTTATATATTCAATAAATGTTTAAGTACTTCCTGTGCAAAAGGTTCTGAGCTAGATGTCAGGGCAAAAAGCATTAAAAAGTTCAAGGACCTTATTCCTGAAAAGTTTGTTCTCTTGGCAGGGACCAGCACACTGAGAATAGCTGATACACCATGATATGTGTTATAGTAGAGACATATTCTTTCAATGGGATGCAAATACACTGTGTGAGCGGAGGACAGGAAGGCCTCTTAGGAGCTTATTCTAGCTGGAACTTGAAGGATAGAAAGTTTTTCAGTCAGAGAACGTGAGTAAGAACATTCCAGGCAGAATAAATAGCATGACTGAAAGAATAAAGACATCAAAGTTTCTGGCACAGAATGGGATGGAAAAACTTTTTGAGAGCATCAGTTTAGTTCACAATGACCTCACTTCCTCTGGGAAATGCTCCCAGATGCACTGAGTTGGTCTCTTGGTAACTATGGTAATATCATATGACACCATCCCACTCTACCCTCAGCCATATTAAATGTGAGCAGACATATATTTTCATAACAATAACATTTTATATACTTTATTTTGTTTTTAAAGATTTTATTCATTTATTTTTAGAGAGAGGGGAAGAAAGGAAAAAGAAAGGGAGAGAAACCTCAATGTGCGAGGCATACATGACTCTGTTGCTCAGACATAAATTGATCTATTGCCTCTCACATGCCCCCAGCTGGGGACCTGGCCCACAACCCAGGCATGTGCCCTGTCTAGGAACTGAACAGCAACCTTTTGATTTACAGGCCGACACTCAGTCCACTGAGCCACACCAGCCAGGGTGACAATAGCATTTTAAATATATACGTGTACATAAAGCTATGGTCTTTATGTAATTGAATGTTGGCAAAGCTTAAAAATAATTGAAATATTATTGTGCATGTCAATACATCTAGTTAATGGGGTAGCAATGTTGGATGAATGATGAAATGACATGCAAATTCATAAGTTATTATTTATTTATTTCATAAAATATACTTTTCTTTCCTTTTATTTTATTCAAATTAATAATTATGGTATGATGAGTCACATTTTCACAAAATTAGTATTCTGTCAAAAGTAACGCATGATGTTTCTTGAGTCATTATTAGTTTCAGTTTAGGTCAACTTTATTCTCCTGAGGCTATAACAATGGGGATTGTCAATAAAAACTTTTTAAAATTTATTTTTTCTTAAAAATCATATCTGTCATACAGAAAGTAAACTACAGCAGGAAAAATAAAATTCTTAAGACAACACTTAGATTCAGAATAAAAAATAGTGTTTCCATGATTATTTTTTACTTTTTAAAAATTTGAGATACAATTGACACATAAATTTCATCACTATAATGGGTCAACATATAATAAATTACCATGATCACGGAACCTATTATAAACTACTTTAATTTCATATGTTACTATCACTTACACAACTTTCATCATCTCTTATGGCAATATTTTTATAGTTCTTAACTTTTTCTTCTTTTAAAAATTTCAATATTATAATATAAAAGTTAAAATAGCAGTAACTTGAGGCTCAATTTATTAAAAACTCTTCATTCAAGACTATAGCTGAACCTCTAATACTTTCTGAAAGTAATCTCTATAGAATTGGCTTAGAGACTATGAGTATGTGAATCTTCTTCATAAACATTCTAATTTCTCTTCTATTTGATTGTTACTTTGGTTTATTTTGCATGCAGTTTCAATTCAGAAAAACAAATTTTCTCTAAACTCTTAAAAATACACTATTAATTTTTAAGAAGTGGAACAAAAGTACCTGTTTGAGTTTCTTGTAAGATTTTGTTAATGTAATTAGTTCATTCAAAAAAAGCTGGATAAGCCTGGACTTCCCAAATGATGTCACTATGAGACTTGAGCTTTGATAATCAGGAATTTCAACCCAGGAGGGTGTAAGACAACAAATGTGAGAAGCTCTCCATGACAGGTTCAACTGAAATTACGGTTCACACCAAATCACCAGACACAAGAGTAATTCACTTTTTGTCAAGATCAATCCCTCTTTATTTGGAAACTTTAGTTATTTTGCTTTCCTCTTCTAAAGTGCTTGGGTAGAATCTAATTACTGTAGTGCATTTTACTGGCATTCTCATTGTGTGTCTAAGTGTAGCAATAAGGTTATATCTGATGGATAGACCCAGAAAATATGTAATCTAATAATAGAATTGTTCTACAGAATGTCTTCACTATCAAACTATTGACACATGGAGACCTTTTCTTAAATAACGAATTTCAACAATGCACTACATGGTACAAAGAATGCTCCTTGAATTGGGCCAGAATTCTGGTTCGTACACTTGTGTTTTAAACCTACTATGGTGACTGCCATTATAACAGATCTGCACAGATAATCTTTCAGATCAATGCCTAACACTGAAAATTGTATATTTTTCTAAAAACAAGAAATGCAATCTATTTAACGCTGGCATCTGGGGTACAAAACTAATGCAGACCGATCAAGAACTAGGAGGGGTTATGCAATACAACAGCCAGTTTAGGATATAGGCATAAAGTTGTGTTAAATGTCTGCACTTAAATAAAAATTCACACTTTTCCCCGACATCTATAAAACAAATTAAACACCCTTTAAATTCAGTTTTTCTGGTAATTCAAACATTTATATAATACCAGTTATTTTTCAACATGACTTTTGTTTCTGTAGAAGGTAGTTGAAATTAGTATTGTTAGATTTTTATTTCTTGGTGGATTAATTTTTTCATTTTGTTATATATATGATTAACATATTTAGAGTTTTTCATTATTTTTTAAATTCAACTGACATCATCATCCATCATAGCATAAAATTTCTAAAGAATTTCTAATAAAATTAGAAAATTTCCATCATTTTCTGTAAGTACTGTTTGTGCTATGAAAAGCTTGGAATAAATATAGAATACATGATATTATTCATTTAAACACATCCTGCTAACATCTTACATCATGTTACTTTCTTTGCTGAATACTATCATTATTTTTTTGCTGTTTAAACTTTTTAAAAGTGCTAGTAATTGCACATTTTGTTTTGTCCTTCCGTATGTATGCACAACTGATGTTTTTTGTTTTTTTTAATTGAGACCCTAAGTGTTTCTAATAACAAATAGCTTCATTCCGAAGGTAATTTTGAACATTTTGGTTGTGAAGCATTTGACAGTAGAAACACAACACTTTGTTTTTGAAATTAGAATAGAAGAGTCAGTTCCCACACTTTCCTTTTCCATTTGAAAGAATTTTGATATAAAATAAAACATTAAATTTTTTACAATGTTCAGGCAATGGAAAATCAGAATAATTTATTTGCATCAAAATATGTTTTGTAACAAAAAACATTCTCACTCCATCAGAAAGCTGCATGAGCCATTTGCCAGGATCATCATCTAATAAACGGTAAAGCTCCAGAGATTTCACTTTTCTCATCCAATTGGCAGAGTCATGAATGTCATTTTTCCATTTTTAAAAAAAAGAGCAACAGTTGCTCATTTGATGTTTCTGTGTTTGGTACTGATGTGAGTAATTATCCTGGCAAAACTTTATTTAAAAATATTCATATTCTTCCATATGAATTCTTAAAAATTCTTCAGTTGTAGGAATTTCATCTGTTGTATTCAAATTCTGGATTTGATTGAAACAGTTTCTTTTTCTGATTAGTAATTAAAACTTCAATAAATATAGAATTTGTACTATCTCATTTATAAGTTTTCTGTGGGTTATGTCTAACATGTATGTGGTCAATTTAATTGAGAGTTTTTAAGTTTTAAGAACAAACAGCCTCTTTGGAGATTTCAGTTTCTGTTTTCAGTTCACTTGTACATAATCTACTTCTTTAATTAATTTAACTTGTAGCCACTCCTAAGGACCTAAAGAATTAAAAAATTAATGTAATTTAACAGATTTTCATCCAACATCGCAACAAAACACATGAAAAAATTTTGAATTAAATGTAGAATACTTTGGGAATATTCTTATAGAACATAAATCATGTTTTCGCCAAAAGTTCTTCTTCTAAATAATGTTAAACTACCTATCAAAATTAAAAATCAAAACGCAAATTATAATTAATTTGGTATTATACTTTAAATCAAAATTTACAAAATTAAGAATTTAAAAATTTTTCTGACTTTGATAACATCCTGTTTTATAAAAAGTATTTGCCATTTTAATATTCAACATCCAATTTGTTGCCAATGAAAAGAGCCAGTACAGTGTTTAACTGATGTTATCACTCTACATACATACAAATTTAAAAGTCATCCGAATTGCTTAATATTGCAAAATGTTTCTCAGTTACCATGCACAACTATTATGAACCTCACACTAAAAGTCTGGAGTGCCTCTGGAACCACGAATGTAACCTAAAGAGAAATAAGAGAATAAATGTTCTACACTACTGGGGAACAATTTTTCATTTTAGAGGGATCTATTTTATTTGTGGTATTGGAAAAGAAGGCTTTAACAAGCTTTTTTCTTTCCTGTGTTCAACAGCCCCTCGAAATCAATGTTCGCCTCAAACATCAAGAGCAAAACAATCCATGCATCTACGTGTAGTCTGGACGCAGGTCCTATACGGCAGGACGCCTAGAAAACTGTCTCCCTGAGGATTTAGGAATATAGCTTGTGTCACTCCAAGAACTCCAAGCAGGATCCCAGTGAGAAAGACACACATATGTTCTTTAACAACTTTTTTTTTTTTCCTGTGGATTTGTGATATGCAGGGGTCTTCTGAAGCCTAGAGCCCAGGACAGAGGTCTGTCTGCCTTGCCTGAGTCTAAGGGAAATCCTGGCTGGGTGAGTTAGATTCCTCTCGAGATTTTGGAATTTAGAACTCAGGCTTGTTGGGAGCTGAGCCATGTTAACGATCTTTCAGAGGCTGGAGGTGATAGAGAAGGAAGTGATGTTTCTCTGAATATGCCTTTTGGGAATGGATAACATGACTACGTTGAAAGGTGGTGGCAGAAGAGAACGAACTCAAGTAATTTTAGAAAACGATACTTTGATAACACACTCTCACTCTAGGGAAAAAATAAAGAACTGCAAATGCATTTTAATTTCTTTTTTAGCAGATTTGACATACGTAGTGATTTAGGTATAGCGATTCTGAAACTATACTTGGTGTGCTGTAGGACGGGGAAGATGAGTCAGTATTTTGATATTGTGAGAAGTCAGGATTCTCGTGGTGGAAGAAGGGAGATATGAAGCTGGACTAGGGGAAAGAAACAAAGAACCTTGTGGGCAGAACTGATGTTGAAGGTACCAGCACAACCTCAGAATTTCTGTTACATATATAAGTATAGACAACCACCTGTGCGTGTCTTTGTGTGCATGTGCGCCCGTGCGCATGTGTGTTTGTTTTCTTAGCTCCATCCTCTGAAATGGCCTGGAGGCAAAGACACCTTAGTAACGATGAGCTTATCTTGTGTGTGGAGCTTGGTTTCTAAATATCGTTCCCCATTAAGAGGAAAGAGGTCCTTGGAGAAAGAGCCAGTTCTAGGGCTGGGGTAGGGAAGGTACTGATGAGTCAGAAACATCTCGTTGAACTAGAAGACAGAAAATATTTTAAAAATAATTATGGGAGCATATTAGAAGTATACAGGAGCCAACTTAAAAGGGAACCAATTTGCTAAATCTGGGACAATTTAATATTAACATTAATAATGACAAGAATAGATTATAGCCCATGTAGTAAAATTGGAATTTATAGATTCATAGTCATAATAGAATAGATAGGTAAGAGGGAGGGAGGAATGTAGGGAAGGAGGGAGGTGGAGAAGAGAGAGAGAGAAACATCAGTCGTTTGCCTCCCACACACACCCTCATCGTGGAATAAAACCACAACCCAGGCATGGGCCCTGACTAGGAATTGAACCCACAACCCTTTGGTGCACAGGATGAAGCTCCAACCAACTGAGTCACCCAACCGACGTTCTACAATCATCATAGCAAAGACTGGTTAGGGCGAGCATCATTAAATTCGGAAGAAAATTGTGATGAGGAGCGGAATATTAGGGTGGGCTGACAGAGCCCCCCACAGCTTGCTTGCTACTTGTAAGAGAGAAAATAGGAACTACAGTGGAGAAAATATACAACGCTTTAATCAAATGGTCAAATTTAATGCCACAAAGGACTGGCAGATGGATGCCTTTTACCTGGGATATCTGAGAAGGACACATCAGCACTTACGTAGTTTTCTGGCTATGGAATAAACCTGAATCTAATCATGAGGAAATATTAGTTAACCCACACTAATTATCTATAAAACAATTAGCCTCTGTCATGAAGGGTAAAGAAAAAACTAGGGAACTGTTCCATATTTAAAGATAATAAAAAGACAACTAAATGCAATACATGGTCCTATACTGGATCCAGGAGAGGGGGGGGTATATTTTAAAGGGTGTTATAATAATTGAAAAAATATGAATGATATATTAGATAAAACTATTGAATCAATGTATAGTGTCCCAGATTTGGAGACTGTATGGCAGTACGTAAGAATATTCCTTTATTCCTAGGAAATACTTAGGAAGTAATAAGAGGTGAGGAAAAGTATGAAAGTATAGCTCTTCATGGTGCAGAAAAAATACAGAATACAGGTACACACAAGTAGAAAGAATGATAAAACAAATGTGATAAAATGTTAAAAAATTTGGGAATCTGGGTAAAAGATATATGGGAATTTCACATATTATAATTTTTCTGTAAGTTTAAAGTTATTACATTTAAAACTTTTTAAGTAAAAGGGAAAAACTGGGACATCTGTAATAGAATAACAATTAAAACTGATTAAAAATAAAAAATAGAATAAAAAAAGCAAAGATATTTTAAGTACGGGATTAAAACAGTTTACTAATTTTAACTGTCCTTTGTCTAATTAGTTTGAATTACTAAGAAATGGCTCCAATTTGTTAAGTAGTAGCCAGGGCCTGTGAAAAATTCCTATACTGGTGTCCACATAGTCACTATGGGTGAATTATAAGTCAGAAATGCCTGTTTGTGATTCTACTGGGACCTTCTGACTTCAATAAACTTGAGGGAGGATGTTTGGGAAGAAAAGCAGAAGTTTCCTGCTACTTAAGTCTAGAATGAAACAGAACTCACACACTTGATATTTCAGAACTAATCAAGTGGAAATGTCAATGGGGAAATCCAGGTCAACTATAATTCCCATCATGACTAAGTGGCAAAAAGACGCAGAATGGGTGACCTAGAGCTGACCTCAGGGAGAAATCACAGTCAAAATGGGATCCCTCATTTCCAGGATTCTTGGTAAGTTGACTCGGCAATTTGTGTATCTTATCATTTACAATAAATGCAATCTAATTGACTACATACATTTTAATCTCTTGGACAAACATGTAGTATAATACCAAACTGCTTCTCAGAACCTTATATGGTGTTTATATATTCTTGAGAAGGATTTGTCTCATAGAGAAACAACCTACCAAGTATAAAGGGAATGTGTACAATCATCTTAAATATGAGCATCAGACATTGGAAATCTAGTTTGCTCATTACCTGCTTTAGATTTTTCAGCTTTGGAAAACAGCATATTCTTAGCATATGCTTAGCATGTTCTTCAAACCTATCATTTTTATTAACTAAGAAATAGAAACAATACAGATTTCCTTCAAACCTGTTTGATCCCTTTAGTCAAAAAGGCAGGCATACTTTCATTTATTTGAAAGATACAGAAATCTTAGAAGTTGTCTGGCATTCTTCTCATAGCCTCTGGGCTCCTTGGTAATTGATTGTACAGTATTATTCACAGTTAAAAAAAAAGTTACTTCTTTATGAGTCAATTCATTGAAAATAATGATAGATGCAAATTTCAGCAGTAATGCTGTTAATTGTATGATTTGGTGCAAAAAAATTATCTCCCTGTTTTTTCCATATGATACAGCATCCCGAGAAGGGCAAGCAGACCAGTGAGGGATCCAGAAACCACATTCCTTAGAGAATGGTTTAGAGAACCCAGTACCACTCGGCACCTATAAGGATGGCCAAAATCCAGAACACCGACAACACCAACTGCTGGCAAGAATGTGGAGTAACGGGAATTCTGTATTACTGGTGGGAATGCAAAATGGTACAGACAGTTTGGCAGACAGTTTGGTGATTTCTCACAAAACTAAACATACTCTTACCACACAATCCAAACATCATGCTCCTCAGTATTTACCCAAAAGAGTTAAAAACTTATGTCCACACAAAAACCTGCACAGGGATGTTTATAGAAGCTGTATTCATAATTGCCAAAACTCAGAAACAATCTAGATGTCTTCTGAAGGTAAATGAATAAATGAACTGCGGTACATCTGGACAGTGGAATATTATTCAGCACTAAAAAGAAATGAGCTATCAAGCCATAACAAGACATAGAGGAATTGTAAATACCTATTACTAAGTGAAAGAAACCAATATGACAAGGCTACATTAAGCATGATCTCAACTATATGACATTCTGGAAAAAGGCAAAATTATGGAGACAGTAAAAGAATCAGTGGTTGCTAAGGGTTAGATGGGGAGAGTGGGGTAAAGTTAAATAGGTAGAGCACAGAGGATTTTTTTCAGATTTAAAATATTTTAGATTAATTAATTTAAAAATTAAATTTATAGGGATGCCATTGATTAATAAAATTTTATACATTTCAAATATACAATTCTATGCACAGAGGTTTTTGAGTAGCAAAAATACTCTGTATAATATATTATAACAATAATGGTTTTAGCAGTTCCTTCATCTGGTTCACTCATTATCTAACAGATACATGTCACTATACATTTGTCCAAACCTCTAGAATGTATAGCACCAAGAGTGAACCCTAAGGTAAACTATGGACCTTGGTGGTTATGATGTGTTGATAGACGTTCATCAGTTGTAACAAGTATATCACTATGGAGGAGGATGTGGATTGTGGGGAGAGCTATTCATATGTGGGGACAAGGACATGAGAAATCTCTGTACCTTTCTCTTAATTTTGTTGTAAACCTAAAGTTGCTCTTTAAAAAGGTCTTAAAAAGAGAGAGAGAACTGGGGAGATTTGAAGTCCAAACTTGGGTGGGTAGAGTAATGATAGCTGCCTTTCCATTGTGATGCAAGAGGAGAATAGGATTTGGTTTATGTGGTTCAGAGGCTGGAATTAAGCTCCACAGGAATAAGTGCCAGGGAGAGAGATAGCAGATAAAAACTTAAAATACTGAATTTCCTAACCAACGAGCTGTACCTCATGGAAGAGACCCTCGATGATTCAAGACAGTAAAAGTCCAACACCATGCAAGAGACTGGATTTCTGAAAACAAAACACCCAACTCTAAGTTAATGTGATTCTTTGCTTAGTTTGGTAATATAAGCCCTTGACTTATATTAAGCTTGAGATCACTTAAAGCCCCCGATCTCTTTCACAAGAATGCCTGCCAAGTCAGACTTCCCCAAACCTGTACTTGTACAGCAAGTTCTTTACTTTTTTGAGTGATGTAAGTGGGGAAAGGCTTAGCACAGATAATTGTCAACACATGAAAATTAGGCGACTGAATAGGCAAATTATACAGCGCTCACCAGTGAGTCACCAACTAATTACATTTGTTAAGCTGGTCAAACATTCTAAGTTCTTGAGGTGGCTAATCCAGGCTTGCACACTCTTCTGGGAGGTCTCTTCAAACTATTTCCACACTAGTACATAATTTAGGGTTCTCCCTAGAGTTATTATATTGTGTCCCATTTTCATTTTCTACATGGTTAGCCTCTATTATTTTATCACAAGGGAAGGTAACTTCAATTATTCAACAACTAGGTGAGTTGGAACTGATGAGCACAGATCAGTCTCACCAAATCGATAAATATTAGGTTGGCGAAAAAGTTCGTTTGGTTATTTTCCCTAAGATGGCTCTCTGTAGCACTTAGTTGTCTTTAACTTCATTTGAAACAATTTTGTTAGATTGTATTGTTACAGTTGTCACACCAGCGTGCATTTAAAAAGAACTTACCAAAATTGGTGAATTTTTGTGTAGCCGTTTAAATATTAAAGATGGAAGGAAATACACAACATTTTTGGCACATTATGGTTTATTATTTTAAGAATGGTAACATAAAAAGATTTGTGCAGTGTATGGAGAAGGTGCTGTGACTGATCAAACATGTCAAAATGATTTGTGAAGTTTCATACTGGAGATTTCTCACTGGATGATGCTTCTCCATCAGGTAGACCAGTTGGAGTTGACAGCGATCAAATTGAGACATTAATTGAAAAAAAAATCAATGCTTTACCACACGGGAGATAACCGACATACTCAAAATATCCAGATCAATATAGGTATTGGTGAAAATGGAAAAATGTGTCTTTTATTTTCCAGAAAAAAACACATGGAGTTTTTGGTCAACCCAATATTTATTGAGGGTCTACACCCAAAGCTTTGCTTGGTGCACTGGGGAATAGAAAAGAGTAAAAGGCATTAATTCTTGCTCTCAGATAATGTATAATTTACTTGGGGATGCATGTAGTTATAAATTACAATGCACGTGGTCCATAATGAGAGTGAAGGGAGTGAAGGAGCTCATAAACATTTATAGAAACTGAGAAAACTGTTCTGGGGGTTGTGATCAGGGATGACGGCACAGAAGAAGTAAGAGTTTTAAGGATGTGCAGATAATAATCAGACCTCCTTTTAGTGTTTTTTTTTTTTTTACTTTCTCTTTCTCTTATCAGCAAAAGGGGGATTTATGATAAGAATAGAGGAGTGTCTTAGAACTCCAAGAGGAGAATGGCAGCCAGGCCTCTGGAAGCAGCCAAAGCAAGGTTTGGAAAGACCCAAACCTTCCTTTTCCTCATCGCCCTCTGCTTCTCTCAAGCCACCTGCTTCACATCACACCCTCTTCTGTTTCTTTGGTCCATGGAGAGGCAACCCCACAACACCAGAATTTCTCTTACCCATAGCAAATCCCAATTTAAACATTTGGGGAGGGGGAGAGTAAAGCTGTTAGATCAGGATAATTTAAAAGAAGCAATGTAGAGACAATTGTCAAAAGAAAAAATACATACCGTTCTGAGTTCACCACCAAATCCCCTCCCAAACATTTCTCGAACATGGCTTCTTCTCTCCCTGTTTTCTTCAGATTTTTGCAGCCAGGTTTTCAGACATTGTTATGACAGTGGAACACTAGGCAAAGTATCCACCAATTAATTGCATTTGTATCAACTTTCACGTATTAGTAGATAATCAAGAATTGACTGTACTACTTCTCTGCTAAAAGGTAGTGTCTTAAATGCAGATAGCACACTATTAACAATGGTCCATGCAGATGATACATCTTCCACTAGTCTCTCAAGTCGTCACTCTGGCAGATGAGTCAAATTAGTGTTTCTAAGGCTTCATCTTTGCTTATACAGTTGGAGAACATTTTGCTTTGGAATATTTGGAGCAGGGAATGGAAGAAGAACATCTTAAATCCAATCAAAAAGACAATTCCAAATTTTGAAGAGCATTGTAACAATTATCCGAGACTTGTAGCAATCTAAAAAGAGAGAGCAATATTTCATAACCTTTTTTTATTCAAATGTTTAGGCAATATCATTAGATGGTGATCTCTTCCAAGAAGTGTTCAAGAAAAAACTGGATGACCAGCCACTGGGGATGATGTAACCTTAAGGCAAGAATCTCTTGTCCTTTCCTCCACATCTTCAAAAAGTTATTGTCCAATCTGAATTTGAAGAGTAAGAGTGAGGAGAAATGCACAGCTTTGTGAGGGAACCATTTTGTTGGCTGAGCATCTGTAATTATTAGAATCCTGAGAATTAGCCCCAAATCTATCTAGTTGGCCTGGGTTCTAACTTTTAAGATTATACAGAATAACCACTTTCCTTATCATTTTCTCTTCTCCAGACCAAACCTTTTCAGTTCCTTTAACTGTTTCTCATTTCCCATCTTTGTTCCTCTTTTCTGGCCACACTCCCAGTCGTCAGTGTCCTTTTGGGAGTGTGCACCCAGAACTGAACACCCTGTGTGAAGTGCAGTCTAACCTGAGCAGAGCAGAGAGGCTGTGAATTCTACAGTTCCAGAAACTGGATTTCATTAATACAACCAAAAACTATAATGGTTTTAGCCACTCCTTCATCTGGTTTGCTCATTTTGAGTCAACAAAAGCCCCAAAGGTATTCTTTGCCTGTGCTACTATTTGAATATGCATACCTGTGAAGCTCACCTCAGAATCTAAGTATGAAAGTTTATACTAACTACATCATGGTTCCTTGTTGGATTCCGGTCATTGTTCTAATCTACCAAGTGTTTTTTTTGGAGGTAGGGAGGCCCTAAATCACACGTCTAGTGTTTCCTTCATTTCTCTTGATCTTAAATCATCTAAAACTTTAATTAAAAAGCCAATTTAGCCCATATTAATTAAAACAGAAATATGCATCAAAGTAAGGCTGTGGATGAAACCTCCCGGAGATCTGTTTCCAGGACCACATGGACTCACGACCAGGATTTCCTTAGATATGGTCCCTTACAAATGCACTAAATTGATTATTTTCTAGCCCCAAGTTTTCCCTCTCATCTCCAAGGATAATAAAGACTGTTAACGTTCTCTGCCAACAGCCTTCCATTGGTCAACCCGAATAAGAACTCTGTGGATAAATGAGAGGAGTCCAGAACGGCTTGTTTATAGTGAATCTATGCCGATCCCTGATCTCTCCTGCACAAACTAACTGGACTGTGGTTCGTAGACTTCACCCACCTCCCCTTTGAAAATTAGGATAGTATATACCAAACCCCAGGTTTTTGGAGCCTGTGCCATTCTTCGCTGTCACAAATTAATAGAGCAATGTGACTTTTCTGGCAACTTCTCTCAGGAAGTTCATTAATCTAGACCCAGAGACTTAAACTTACTTAAGACAGTTGGGTGTCAAGAGTCTTATTACCTGAGTCTGATCCAACATCGCAGGTCTCAAGATTATTCTCATTAATGAAGACGATGGAAACAAAATAGAACAGCTTATTTTTCTCCCCGTTTTCTGTTGATATCACACCATCTGCCCTTAGAGTAGGTCTTTGCTTTCTGTATTCTACTCCCTGCTTTGAGCACACCCCAAATCCCCCCATTTTGCACATAAGCACTTTTCATAAGCCTTATTTTCTACTAAGCTTAAGCATGCTAGACATTGGATGTAAACTGACTTGCACCTTTCTCCTTAATTATGATATTTTTCTACCTTTCTTCTGCAACTTTCTAAAATCTGAGCTGAGTTTCCTGAGAGTTGTATCAGCACCTGTGCTGGCCTGTCCAGCTTCACTTCAGCTGGGTTATTTGCAGAGATCATTAGTCACCCAAACATTCTAAGTCCCATCTATGTTATAGTTGAAGTTGCAGACTTACACTGACCTTCAACTGAGTTTTTTCTGAAATGTCTTTCCTGGTCTCACTTAAATGTCCAACAGTCTTTGGAGGATGTGAATATTGTTTTCTCCAGGTTCTCAGGGAAGCAATGTGGTAGGTCTGAACTCTGCTCTAAGTCAGGACTTTGCTCAGATCCTGCACCTGTTCAAACTTGTTGGGTGACTTTAGGCCAGTTCCTTAATCTCTCTGAGGCTAAGTGGAGATAATTATGCATCACCTCACAGAGGTCACCTCCCAGAAGTACTCTGGTGTCTCACAGGATGAGCAGATGTGATGATACATTGTAAGTGTCTTGAGTGATACTTGGTGGGTTTCAGGAAATATTTGTGCTAGTCCCCTTTGCCTTTCCTTCTCTCCTCTTCAGTTCACCAGCCTGTTCTCGCTTGTTTTTCATAATTCATTTAGGGTAGTGGTTCCTCTCATAGTTTTTTGTTTTTTTTTTTCCCTTTGGGGAGATTCAAGGTCCAGTCAGGTAAGTCAAGAATTTAGCCGGCTTGGGCTTTTAGCTTGGGTGAATCCAATTGTCAGTGCAGTAGAAATCCCCCATCATCGCCTGTTACTTTTGCAGTCTGGGTCATTTCCTCCATCTGGTCAGGTGTTAACGCTAAAAAATATTTAGAAAACACTGAAAACATTTTTAACTTTTTACGCTTATTTCTTGGGTTTAGCTTTCTGTTCTGAAACATAATTGTCTTTTACTTTACATCACAGGGATGATTTTTCTCATTCTTGAGAACTGAACTCCGAGGAACCTGGATGCAAAAAAATGTAATGGAGAAGCCAAAGCAGAGCTCCTTCAACGATGCCTGGAATGTTGGCAGACAAATTTGAGCTTGGCAATTTTGACTCGGGTCCCTCATAATCACTAGTCTTCCATCATTTCCAGCTGCTCAGAGCGAAGCTGAAATGTTTCGCTTCCTCAAAATGCTTTTTTGACTTTCCTTACTTCCTCCAGTTAAAAATGCCCACCCTTTGGGTTTTGAAATGGGACAGCCATTCACATTAAGCATTCATCACTACATATTTCATTTTCTCTTCCCTCATCTTTCGGTTCATTTTCTACCTGTTGCTGTCCATTCGTCAAGGTGGAGCTGATCCAGACAGCACAGGCCACCTCTCCAGCACAGGTCACCTCTCCTATGAGGCCTGGAAATAAACTTTCCTGTTGGCAAAATGCACTTATTCATCAGTTATTGGCTCAAGTGTGCATCACCCAGGTAACAAAGAAGGAAGCAGGAAACTGAGGAGGGGAGCACATGCTGCCCTCACTGAGGGATTTCTTCATTCTTAAGGTCATTCTAAACCTCACCTGTTGACCCAAGTTTATTTCTCTGGATTTTCCTTTTAGGTCACACCCTTGGCTGCAGTTGGACTTATAATATCATTACATATAACTTCCAACGGGAATTATGCTTGGTCACATGGTTAAGTGCCAATTTAAAATGACCTTTGGCCCTGATTGGTGTGGTTCAGTTGGTTGGACATTGTCCCACAAAGTGAAATGTCACCAGTCCGATTCCCAGTCAGGACACATGTGTGGGTTGTGGGTTTGGTCCCTGGTGGGCTCTGTGTATGAGAGCAGCTGATCAGTGTTTCTCTCTCACACCAATGTTTCTCTCCATCTCTTGCTTCCTCCCTTTCCTTCGCTCTAAAAAACAAGTAAAGTCTTTTTAAAAAATGGCCTTTGAAGAAAGCTAAAATTTTTATGAACTTTTTTTTTTTTTTTTTTGGTTTGCAGATTCTCTCTTTAAGGGAAGGTTCCCACCCCTACCCCTATTCAATTTACCATTTTAATCAAACTTTCAAAAATTTCTCCTGGTTACTGGGCTGTATTTCTGTGACATTGCCACCATTCCAAGAAAACAGAGGGTAGGCTCCAATTTGATGAGTCATAAGTAAGTTTTAAACTCATAAATTTAAGTGTGATGGCCTATACATTCTCTTTTCTTAAAATACCAGGGTCTGTTCTACTTTAAAATTTTGAATTCCATTACTATGAGGGTGTCCATCTCACAGGTGAGATTACCACCCCACTTTCGTTTGGTCTTCAGTCTCTCCTCTTTGAGTCATTGTAAGTTTTATTCCATGACAACGGGCTGCCAAAGCTCATGGGTTGTTGGGAGTATCAAGAAGACATGACAAAATATATATCTGGATTTATTTGGCAGCACAAGCCGAAGACAGCCTTTCATTTGCTTTGGCAGAAAGTCTACAAAAGAAGGAAATATTTTTATGTTCAAATTTTGGAAAGTAGAGGAAGGCAAGTTGTAGCAGCAGACAATTGGAGGTCAGAGCTGGATGGGATGTTTTGTTCCCGGGCTACGTCAGTTGACCTTAGATGGACACACACCAGGGGCTTGCAGGAAATGGGCATGGAACTCCCCACCATCCCATGCCAAGTGGTGACCAGGACAGATGTGAGCAGAATGATAAGCTCAGGATCTCACATCATTGGAAATGTGGAAACTAATTTGGAAATAACTGAAGTAGAAAGGTCAGAAAAAACGTCAGCATCTCTGTGTGGGTGAAAATATGTCTGAGAAAGTCCGCTGTAAAAAGTATGAAGGCAAAGGCGTTGGAGTAAAAGTGGAGACACTTTTAATGCCTTTACCCCGTTGAGTTCAGACCCTGAGATTCCCGAAGCCTGACTGAAATTGACTCTAACCCATAGTGTGTGCACTTTGGTTTACTCTTGCTGCTGTTTGGTCTCGGAAACTTGGCGAGCTACCGCTAATGAGCTGTTTAGGGGAGCAAGTCCTTTGGCAATGGAAAGGACCGGAAACATTTTCCCCCTCCTGATATTCTTAATATACTTAGAAAAACCTTGGGAAAGTCATTTTGAGCTGGTTAGACAATGTTCATTCTTTCTTCCTCATTTAGTTTTGACGTTTCTCATGAATTAAATAACATTTCTTAAGTATTTGTTTTGGGACAGTCATGGGGAAACTTATGATACTCAAGGGCTACTAAACTGGGAGTTTAGTGATTAATGGGACCAGTAACTCAATATTGAGATGTAACTGATAGTATTAACACAGATCTTAATATCGACACAAAGGTACCCTAAAAAGAAGATGGGGTTGGGAGGGTTAGTGGGGGAATAGAAAATCTCATGTTTAATAGCTTTAGTCCTCATACTTTGTTGTAAAAGAACACTTTTAGTTTCTTCTTGCTGTATTGTATCCTTTGAAAAAAAACTGCCACTTCCTCCCATCATGACATAACAACCAGATTTTTTAATATTAGCAACAGAGTGAAAATCCTTTCTCCGCAGAGGTAGCTGGACCTTCTACCTCTGACTTGCTTCTTCTTGGGAGTTTCTTTTAATCCCCACTGTGACCACTGTGATAGCCTTGGGCCACACTGCTTCCTCCTTTATATCCTTGTCCAGGCAGAAAACAGGGTCTGATGACTTAACCCCTCCTCGTAGAACATTTAACAGCAGTAATGAAAGACAGAAATGCCATGGATCTGGACAATGTGATTTATAAGATGTACTGACCTCCTGGGACCACCAGGCCACTTCCCATCCCATCTCATGGCTTATCCCCATCCACTGGGCATCATCTCAGCACCCAGGCCCCATGCCCCAGTGAGAAACACCAGTTCAATGTTTCTACACATCAAAGGTAAGGGGTTAAAATTGGACTGGATCCAGTAGACTGGATCTGAACCCTCATTAACTTCACCACTTGCTAGTTCAATTTCATAGTTTTTCAGCCTCTGCACGGTGATAATAATTGGTGGTTATGAGAATTAAATAAATTAATACAAGTAGAGACCTTGGAACAAGCCTGGCCTAGGTTTAAAGCCAATAAATCTTAGCTTTAAACCCCATGATAATTGTCATGTCAATGAATCCAATAAAGTCTATACAGCAGCATCGAGGTCTTTGTCTCACAGTTTGTTTTCTAAGAAATTTCATAACCTGTACAATCTTTTGTAGCAGTGCTCTACTTAAGTCAGAACTTTTCTTAAGCATTGAGTAGCCATTTGTCTTCCATTAAAATAAACACGTCATGAACTTAAAATTGCTCTACAAAAGAAAGTCTATTTAAAAAAGGAAAAATTAACACTGATGAATGATTAAAGCGGAAATTTCTTCCCTTTTAAAAAATTACTCAGATAATTGTCTCGATTTTTATTTCATATTGATGGTTGAGTCCTGGCTAATCAATACAAATTTATAGAGAAAATGTAAAATGTAAATACAGGATAAAAATATCATTAACCAGGGAGTAATCCCAGCCTTCTCCCCTTCTCCCACCCGCCAAAGAGGCTCACTCATCGCCAGTGTTATTTCCCACCCTGGCAAAGACAGGGTCTTTCTGACTGGGAGAGTTGGTAGCTGGAGATGCAGAGGGAGGGTGTGGAATGGACAGGAGAGACAACCACTTGGGCTGAGGGTTGAGAAAAGATTTAGCACATTGTGGCGAGAAGCAGGGGAATTGGTGGGAGGCGTGCTTCAGAGGAATTGTTGTCAGAGTGGTTGTGGTTGTGTATTTGGGTCCCTTTCACAGTTTTGTTTTTTCAAACCACTCAGGTCAAGAACTAATGTAATCTTCCAACAATTTCTTTTGGTCACTGGACTGTGTTTCTGCAACAACATCAGCATTCCACAAAAGCAGAGCCAACTCCAATGTGACAAGGGATTCAGAAATAAGCTTTTGAACTTGTAAATCCAATGTGATGGTCTACAGAATCTGAGTTCCTCACACCCCTGGGTGTGTTTATTCTGTTTTAAAACTTGAATTCCATTCTTGTTAGAATGCAGCAGTCCCCAGTTCCTCCCCTATTTCCGTTCTGTCTTCAGTCTCTCCCTTCCAGCTCAGCCTCTGCACTACCACAGGCTACTTTTCAAGAAGTAAATCAGGCTACCATTATTTGCATTCCTTAGCTCCTCCCCGGCTCCATCTCTCCACCAGTATAGAATCCAGCTTCTCAAATGGTCATGACCTTGTACAACCAATCCTCCTAAAGCTCTCCACCTCACTCGAGCCCCAGGACGCCATCAGCAGTGCCCCAAACAGCCAGGCTTTTCTGGCCCCCAGACCTTCAAGCAGGCTCTGCTACTGCTTGAAATGTGTCACTGTCTTTCCCACGTACAGAATTTCTACTGGGACTGAAAATACCCGTCTGTCTACTGGCCATCCCACTTCAAGTCCAACAAGGAAGTAACACTGTGGTTCCTTGTGCTATGTGCAAATTATGAATTTTGTTGTAGACGTTAGCTTTTGTCTGATTCCCCCACTTGACTTCCAGAGAAGGCACTCAGTGATGGAGTACAGAGTAAATGAATGAATATATGAGGTCTGTCCAGAAGGTATCTAGCCCTGTAAAATGAAAAATAAAAACATTCATTGAAGAAGATATAAGATACAAGAAACATTATATATAGGACAATGATGCCTCAGTCCCATTCAGAGTAGGCACCTTGGGACCTCACACAGTTCTCCCAGTCACCATCAGCTGCCCCTTCATATTTTCCTGAATCTCACCAACGGTCTGAAATCTCTTCCCTTCCAAAGGTGACTTTAGTTTTGGGAAAAACCAGAAGTCACAGGGCACCAAATCTGGGCTTGTAGAGGGCACTGAGTCACCTGGGTGATTTGATGTTTCACCAAAAACTGTGCACTAGACCACTAGAGGTAATGCATGGCAGGCATGTTGTCATGACGAAGCTGCCAATCTCTAGTTGTCCATAGCTGAGGCCTTCTGAATCCAAATAGTTTCCACAGAAGGATGTTCAAGCTTAATGCAAAATTTGATGCAGATTCATTGCTCTACCCTCTCAGTCATTTTGAATGTGACAGCGACAGATTACACATGCTCACTCAAGGGCATCTACCACCCCCACAGACTAGTATAGAGAAGTCATCATTGCTCACACATGCGCATTCCAATCCACTCTCCTTGGCTGCCAGGTTCTATAGATGTTGTACAAACCATTCTTGTTATATTAATAGTGGCTGGACTTTTTCCAGACGGACCCTGCATCTATCAACACAGTGCTGTTTTGCGTTTTTAAAGTAAACATAAAGCACCTGGTTACCACATTCCCATTGCTTTCGACCCAAACACGGTCAAAAGTAATCCATAGGAACTTTCCTTTTTGTGTACCTTCTTTTTTTCCACATTGACAAAAAACTGTATAGTCTCACAATTGAAGGTTTCTTCAGGCCATAAAGCCATGGACCCACCAGGAGGGCCTCAGAATTTATCTGGGCTAACCTGGAAGACACAAAAATATTATTCTGTTTTCACAGGCACTTATGAGTGCCTTGTACATGGTTGACATTTATTAACATTAAACTGAACTAATGCCTAGAAGAAAATATGATGTTGGCAGAGAGAAGAGAGAAGAAGCCCACACTTGGAAAACCTGATGCCTAGTGAATGTCATTCTTCATCTTGTCCACTGCCGTCCTGGGGCTGCTGAGCACAGCTGGGGAAAAGTCACCTAAGCGAACAGACCGGTCCTGCTCCCATCTCCCAGGCCCTCAGCACTCCTTCTGAATTTCCCTAAGAAGTTGTTTTCCAATTCTCTAGTTTCTTCAAATCTCCCTTTCCTCTACTTTCCTAAAACAAAATAGAAGCTGGTAGATGGAAACCCTAGTGATGAATTGCCACTAAAATGTCAAATATTTTTCAGTTGCAAGTATTAGAAAGATTAACTTGTTTAAAAACAGTGAGATAACTTTGTCAACTCACATATTGACATATGTTGTTGCAGGGCCTTCAAGCTTGATTCTTCAGCAGCTCAAGGAAGTCATCAAGGACTTGGGTTTTTTTGGGTTTTTTTTTCTTCATCTCTTCTCTGCTAAGCTCAGCACCTCAACAGGCTAGCTCCCAGTTCCAAGCATTACATCCATCGATGACAACCTTTGGGGAAGAAAAATCATTTTCAGAAATATTCCAAACCCCACAGCCAATTTTCTGTTGCATCTGCTTGGTCAGAACTAGATCACATGCCCATCTCTATATCACCCCCCTGGTGAGAGCAATGGTGTTCCCATGTTGGGTGTCTTATAGTTATAGTTAACATTTTAAGCTGAGAATCAGATTCTCTTTGTTAAGGAGTTGACAACCGCATGAAACTGAAGGGTAGGCCTACTCTCATATCCATCCCTCTTTTCCTAATGTACACTACTAGTTTAGATGCGGTTCTTTTCCTGCACCAGTTTTAGTTTCAGCTCAAGGGAACAAACAAGAAAACAAGATTTGAAGAATGCAGGTCAGGCCCACTGCCAAAAGTCTCAGGTCTTCCCTCCTGAGTTGCGCAGTTGGGAAGTTGATCTCCATAAGCCATTGTTTTCAAAGCACAGAGAGCTCTGGACTTTCCCAGGAATTCCACTGGAATGTAAACAGTCTTCAGATCCCAGGCAGAAGCCAGCGGATTTCCTGAACTGTCACAAAATTGTACGTACTGGGTTCCAAGGATTTGATATTTTTTTAAAACTTTCTTTTTTGCCTCATTAGGCAAACATTTTTTCTATCTCTAAACGTATACCTACCATCACTTAATATTAACTCTCTGAAATGAAAGGATGAGTCACCCAAATACTAATCCTGTAATATAGATGTGACACACAATTTTACGTGTTTCTTGACCCCAGGAACTTCAAGAATTACAGGCTCATCAGACATACACCTTTACACTGGCTCAGATGGAGAATTGAATCTAAGTTTATCTTTTATTAAATGCAAATTCCTGCACCTCTGCTGCCCAGAGCAGCTCTCTTGGGGAGTATGTCAGACACTGGTCCATGCCAGCAGGTCAGTGCCATCCTGTGTGCTGATAGTGACTCGGCCTGTAATGCTTTTTGTTGTTGTCTTTGCCTCTGTCCCTTAGGTTCTCCCTGCGTCCCACATGGCTCAGAAGCTGCACCCTCCTTCCCTGCTTCCCGAATGCATAGGATGATCAGGTGCCCCACAGCACATCATGGAGAAAGGTCACTTCAGGGACAGGAAGACTTGGGTTTGAGTGTCACTTCTGTCCTCTTTCAGCCTTGCGAGTTGGGGCAAGTTATCTAACTTCTCTGAGCAGCTGTTTCCTCATCTGGAAAATGAGGGTAATAACACTCCCCATGGGGGACTGTTGGGAAGATTAAAGGAGAAAGATATGCACAGCTTCTGAGACAGCCTCTCACAAAGCTCAATAGTTGCTAGTTCTCTTCTCTCTTCTCTGCAGCTGCTGCTGTCTGAAGTTTCCAGGTGAGGCCATGTGACATCACCTGTAACAGGGCAAGAAAAAGCCTAAATGGAAAGCAGCTTCATCCTTGGCCAGGGGCAACCTTGTTAGAATAGCATGGCTCAGTGAAGCATTACTTGGCCCCTTATACGCTGTGGGAATTGGATGAAAAGAAATTCAACTATGGACATAGACAGCAGTATGGCGATGGCTAGAGGGAAAAGGGAGAAGGGGCTGGGAAGAAGGGGATAAAGTATGGGGGCAGAAATGGGGACATCTGCAATAGTGAAAACAATAAAATAAAGAAAAAAAAGAAATTCAACAAGAAAATGGTGATATACAGATAAATGTGACCACATACTTCTTTCCTTTTTGGTTTCTTTTTCCTTTGAAAACTGTCACAGATCTCTGAGAGATCCTGTGGTCACCAGTCCCTTTTAAAACCTCTCATATCCTTCTTTCTATGCTAGTGGGCAGTTGCCAAAGCCACACAATTTGAAGGGGACTCGTGGGCTCATGGTGCTCCAGCCCCCAACTCCGAGGCAGGGTGAAGGTTGGGACTGCAACCCACTTCTTCCAATAACTGTTTTGGTGTTTACTAAGATGTAAATGGAGAATCTGAATGGTCTGGTCAAGCTGGTAACACCAGGACATTCTGGTGGGAACTCAAGCCTAATTAACTTTTCTAATAACCTGGGTCTCCCGTTTTGTAACCTGTAGTCCCCACCTCCCATCTGGTGGGGACTCAAGCCTGATAAACTTTTCTAGTAACCTGGGCCTCCCAAGTGAGCCAGGGGCTAATGAGGCAAAGGTGAAGCTGCTTCAGTTCAGGTCCTATAATGATTGAAACGCCTTTCCTTGGATCTTTGTATTATTTTCTCAAGCAGAGGACTTGAGAAAACGGGAGAACTGATATCCTAATGCTTTTGCATTCACCAGCAAACCACGGCCAGGAAGCACACCGCGGGCTCGCGTTCCAGCCCCGCCCACTCCACCCAGGCACACCTAGGAGTCTCGTTCATACCAGATACAGCCACCTTGGTGATTCAGAGGGGTCCCATAGAGGCAGTCATTCCCAAGGACTCTGGAAACTTCTGATTCACTGAGAGAGAGGGAGTGAAGGGAAGGAAGAAAGAAAGATGGTTGTAGAGAAGGCCAAGTCTGGGTTGGTGGGTGGCTGCGGTTTGTAGGGATTGCTCACGTGAGGGTCTCCATCTTCTTTCACCCAACCAGGCCTGTCTTCCTCTCTAGGAAGAGGAAATCTCTATTGTTCTTTGGACATAAAGACTCTATATTAGTAGTTCCCAGATTTTTTTTATAAGGAGGCTGGTGGTGGTGAATTGCTTTGGGATTGCCAAAATAAGGGCATTAAGAAAAAACCCCCAAAACTCCAAATACATCTTGAGCCATTATTTCTTAACAGAGATAATATTTTGTCAAGAAGAAGAAGAAGAAGAAGAAGAAGAAGAAGAAGAAGAAGAAGAAGAAGAAGAAGAAGGTAGAAGGGCATAAATCTCAGGATAAAGGACAATTTTAAAAATGTAGCTAATTGACATTTGGAAAAAGCTTTCAAAATTGTCCTTACTTATTTTGGAATGGGCTGAGGAAACGTCATCAAAAATCAGAACCGAGAATCGTGAGTGCTGAGTTCAAACTGAGACCCTGATGCTGTTTATGTCCCTTAGGCAAAGCAATTATTCTCTGTTATTTCCTAAATGAGGGAATTATCTAAGTTGGTTTCATGAGGGCCCCTCAGGCTCTAACTTTCCTTGAGCTCTTGTTTCTCTGATTATAATGTGGAAAACTGAGATCTGTGTCTATCTCTACTTAATCACACATTTTAGGTACTGTTTCATAACAAATTTTGTTTCATCAGTTTTCTCATTTGCAACCCAGGTAACAACTCCTTTCCTCGGATTCGTGAAGGCTTGTCATATCATACAAAACCCAGTAATTTTCCCACTACTCAGGGAGTTTCCCAAGATTTTCTGCCAAAGATTATTTTGGTATCTAACTTTTATGAGCTTTCCGTCATCAGTATTATTGTGAACAAAAAAATATGTCTTAAGTTAACAAGAAAAATACTGAATAAAGACATGATTATATAATGGATGAAATTCATGCAGTATATGAAAGAACATCACTGTCTTCACATCACAAGCACAGCAAGGACCTGACATGGGATTGACAGTGATTCTAAGGGCGGTTTTGAGGGCTACATGATGAGTGCAGTTGGTATAGAGAGAGGCCAGCATCTCCCTTCCAGTCAATCGAAAAAGCACCGAAGAGAGAACAGGCTCTCTTCAGGAGATGGAGTAGAGAGGGCAAGAGAAGTGAGACCATACAGGGCAGGGTGTCTGAAGGCATTCCATAAAGTAGAGCCCCACATTGGAGGCATGCTTTCAGCTGGGAATGATGTTGCCCCCAGGTGACATTTAGCAATGTCTATAGACATTTTTGTTGTCACAGACAGTACTATTGGTATTGAAATTGTAGAGGCCAGAAAACCTGCAGTACACGACTGTCCTGCAACACACAGGGCAGCCCCACAATAAAGAAATATCCAGCTTAAATGTCAATAGTGTTAAAGTTGAAAAACCCTGCATTAGAGTAAAGTTGAGAGTAAGGATGGGATTAAGAGCCAATGGGCATTTAACTTATTTGTAAGAAAACCAGGGAGGTGATCAATTTGAGACAGAAGACAGTGAAGAGGTAGGTTCCTTATTGAAATCTATAGACCTCCCCTTCAAACCAATACTGGGAGGCATAAGTGATCCAGAGCTCTAGCTAGGTCTGGGGCTGCCCTGGGAGCAGAAGCATGGAGTGGGGATGGGGAGCAGAACTACTCCCTTCCTCCTTGACTGACGCCCCCCACCAGCAGATGTGTGGGGTGAAGACTGTCAAGCCTGCTCTGAAGAAGAAGGAATGGAAGCAAGTGTGTGGGCCAAGGGCGTCAGGCACAGAGGCAAGTTGGGCAAAGAAGATTTGCTCCCTCAAGATGTACGTACCTAGGCCCGTCCTTTCCCAGCCCCGGGTAGCTGTGCCTGTTAGAACAGAGACACTTCACTACTACCTGGGTTTAGCATATACGACTCCCTGACCTAAAACAGCCTGAGTAGTTAAATCAACCCAAGCTAGTTAAGCAACCCCAAGAGCTTAAACATTGTGGACTCCTGAGGGACTTGTCAGGCCTCTAAAATCTCACCATGGTTCATTATTAGAAACCTATCATGTGCTGGGACTGTCTAGGAGGTGGGGAGGGGATTGGAAGCAGAAACAGGCATGCATAGTCCCCAGGTGCATGGCACTTAGAGCCTTGAAGGGGAAATAGTAATTAAGCAAGTAATCATACAAATGTCATAGAATCGTAACTAAAGTGAGTCTCTGAAGAAGTACAAACTATGAAGAAGTCTAGTAGGGGTGTCTGCTACCCATGGGGAAACCAGGGAAGCTCTCCGTGAGAAGTGGGGCGCAAAAGACCTTTTCGCTGTGGAGGCTTTGAAGTCAAAAAAGCTGTCAATTTAGACTCTCAGTTACATGTCCAAATGAGGTGACACATTCAGGCTCAGATCCCCTGAGAGCATGGAGAGAAGCCGTACTATCTGCCCCAGCAACTTATTTTATGCTCAGTCCTCCCTATCGCAGTTGATGCCAACTCAGCCTTCCACACTTAGGCCAAAAGCCTCGGGTCATCCTTGACACCTCTTTCTGGCATCTCACAACAGAGCATCAATAGACCTCGCTGGGTCTATCTTCAGATTACATCCAGCATCTGACCATTTCCCATCACCTACACTGTGAGCCCCAGGCAAGCCTCCAGCTTTCCTCACCTGGGCTACCCCCGCTAGTGTCCTAACTGGTCTGATGGTTTCTGCCCTCGCTCCCTATAACCTATTCTCAAAAGAGCAGCTAGCATAATTCTTTTAAAAGCTGTATCAGATCACAGTCCTCCTTTGCCCCAAGCCTTCCAGGACTCCTCATTGCACTCTCGAGTAGAAGCCAAAGTCAAAGAGTAAAAACCCGCAAGCTATGTGCCAAGATGTTGTCCATGCATTTCCTCCCCAGCTTCATTATCCCCACCTTCCCTGCTTCACTCCAGCCACACTGGCCTCCTCCATTTTTTCCAGAAATATGCCTGCCCCGGGGTCTTTGCACGAGCTGCCCCCTCAGCCTGGAATTCTCCTCCTCATATCCACATGGCTAATTCCTTCTGGAAGTGCAAGTCTCTGCTCAGAATGCCAGCTTCTCCTAACTCCCTAGCTCAGAATTACAACACACCTCTCCACACACGTTCCCACCCCCTGCATCCTTTTTCTACAGTACTTATTACTATTCTCATGCTATGTATTTAATTAACTTAATTATTCATAATTTATCCATTGTGTATCCCTCCATTAGAATGCATGCTCTAGGGTCAGAGATTTACATCTGCTTAGTTCACTGATGTATCCTGGCATATATATAATGTCTGCCAAGCACTGTGCTTTAAACTTGTGTGCCATGGCTATTCCTTCCACTGCTATTGTGAGTTAATATTGTTAACAAATATTAGAATTATTGAATAATGATGAACACAAATTACAGTCATTTATAAAAACGATAGTTTTTTAGTGTAAACGTTTGAGATATACAAGTTTGTTAACTCTACTGAGACATGTCTGTATTTTTTTAGTGAACAGGGCCCCTTTAAGAATGGAAGCAGCAGGGGCTTGATGTCCGGTTTTCCTCGCTAATAAATAAACACAGAGGGCTAGTCAGTGGCGGAGCATTTGGAAACAACAAGCTTCCAAGCAGGGCAAGACTCCTTGTCTTTTTACAATGTTATGCTGCCTTTTGCACATAACATTCGTAATCTCAGAAGACACATGAAGCAACTGGGGAGATCTAATGGATGGGAACACTGTGTTCTTTGAAATCCCTCTGACAGGAGCAGACAGTCCCTCCCCCCCCCATAACCATCCTGAAGGGGAAGTTTGTCGGCTTGGATGGGTGGGAATTCCCCTTTGCCTTTGGTCTACTTAACAGACAAGCCTCAGGAGGGTGAAAAACAGGTCATTCCCAACCACGGATGCTTTAACTTGAAGCCAAGGCTGCCTGGGAAATGAAATATTGGAGAATATGTGAAATTAACTTTAGTTGTCCCCCAAACAAGATTTTTGTAAAAACAAGTGGCATAAAAAATTGCCAACTCTTAAAGCAGAGCTGTTTCATAGGGCCACCGATAGGTGGCAGCCCGCGATCCATCTTTCTTCACCAATTAGCGGATTCAACTCTGTTTTCCCCAGTGAATGTCCACACTGAAAATCCTGCTTGGCTCTTCTGCTCCTTTGAAGTTGCCCCTGTCATCAAACAGCAGCCTGGGATGTGCAACAAGATGTTGGGGTTTTTTTCTCCCTCCTGTTCTAGATTAAACCTCTTGGTGACCTCAAACCACAGTTACCAAGCCAACTATAGTACTGTGACCTGGAAAAAACAGCAAGGAAATGAAAGATAAAACAAAACAAAACAAAGACCATACTGTGAGTTTTTCAAGAGAGAATAGCATCATGGAAAGCAGGCAGTTAGCAAACTGAGTCGGAGACTAGTTATAATCAGAACAGTCAAGAGACAGAGGGGGCAACTTTGTGATTTCCTTTTTTAGGATCACTATGTCCAAACACCAAGAGCTTTCATGTGACCACTAATATTCAGGTGACATATACTGACCTGACCACTGCAGTTCCTTCCAGTTCTGAAAATTTTTGATCTGTGACCAAAAAACAAATAAACAAATGAAACCAAAAAACCTTTCAGTACATAACTTTCCAGGAGAATGAAATTATTTTCTCTAGATACTAACGGAAGTATCTATATGTATTTAAAAAACAAAACAAAAAATCAAAAATCCTTCAAGTTAACCAAAATACTTAACAGAAAGGAAACCAATGCTTAGAGAACCAAGCAGCCAGAACAGTGATTTTTACACTACAGGTATTTATTTATTTATTGGAAAGCAACTGTGTAGGCCATAATAAACATTGTAGACTAGAAAGGAATGGGATGGGATGGGATGGGATGGGATGAGATGGGATGGGATGGGATCCAATCCAATGCCATCAGGGGGTATCCCTGTGCACAGAGTTCTAAGGTACACATTCTTGCTCTGGGAGGCCATGGTCAAAGAAAACTTGCAGGACTGTGCCTGTTTTCAACCTCTATATTTTCTATAGTCTAATACCAGTAAGCTCCTCACCATGAAAAAATCTAATGTAACAAAATAGAACTTCGGTTGACTGTGAGTGGTATCAAGCAGCAAACTAAATCAAATGCTTCCCCAACAGCTGATATACAAATATGGAGAATTAGGTCATTTATCATCACCATTAGCCACATATCCATGATATTCCAAAATGATTCTATTTTCAGGCATTTTGTTCTATTCTTCCATAAACACAGTCATACTCACGATGTCATATATCCTAAATTTCCGCCTGGAAAAATCTCGCTGCTGGTTAGATTAAGGTTAAACTGACAGGCTAACTAGTGGTCAAAACTTAAATGTCTAAAGGATCTGGGTAGGTAAAACAGATGAGAGCAGCAGGCCTGGAGTAGCAGAGGACTGAATGGGGATTTTATAGGAAAAGTATAATTGTTTAAAGTTGATCAATAACATTTCAACAGGAAAAATGAGAAAGATATTATGCTGGGCAGAAACCACGCTGTTAGTGGACTGCATTAGGTCCCCCTGCAAATTCCTATGTTGAAATCGAGGTTTCCAATGTGACTACATTGGAAGGCAGGGTCCTTCGGAAGAAATTAAGGTTAAATGAGACCATAAGGTTGGGGACCTAATCTAACGGGACTGGAAGAGAAACAGGAATCTCCTTGCCCATACAAGTCAGGAAGAGGGCCGTCACCAGGCACCATATCGGCTAGACCCTTGGTCTTGGATCTCCTGAACTGTGAGAAATAAATTTCTGCTGTTCAAGCCACCCAGTCTGTAGTATTCTGTTAGAGCAGCTGGAACATTCTATCACAGGCCGGAGGCCTGTGCATGCCCACGGTTCCTGAGGCTGCGACCTTTCTCAGTTGTGCTTCAGACTGAGTGAAGCACAACCTCCTCCAGGGTAAAAATTAAGTGAAGTATCAATCCTCATAATGCGTTTGAAGCCTCAGCGCAACAGTGATAGGATATTTATTCATTGAACAAATATTGCAAGAGTATATCATTAAAACTAGTTTGACTATGAATGAGTAAAATGGGCAAAAGAAAAGCTACTCTGAGAGCCTTAAAAGGAAATGTGATCATATCCTAAAGAGGTGACCCCCACAGTTTCAGAATGAGCATCCCAGTTACTCCCACACCTCTGGGCTGGGGAGGGCTGGGCATCCAGTGTGACAAGGGCTGCAGGATTTGGCCTCCTCCCTTCCTCCCTTCCTTCCTTTTTATAATATGTTGACTGATTTTAGAGAGAAAGGAAAGGGGCAGGGGGAGGGGGAGAGAAAGCAAAAGAGAAAGAGAAAGACAAACATTGATTGGTTGCCGCTATAAGCAGCCTGACCAGGTATCGAACCCACAACCTTTTGATATAACTGATGACTCTCTAACCTGCTGAGCCACACTGACCAGGGCAGCTTTCACTTTCCTCTTTTCCTATTGCAAGTCATTGTCCCTCCTGTTCTAGTGCAATTTGTATGTTATTTGATTGAATTCTCATGGTTTTCAGAACTGAACTCATTTTTCAACAATTATTTTTTAAGTATATGCTGTGCACCAAGCACACATCTCCGTGCTGAGACACATCAGTGAAAAAAACAGACAAAAGTTCTTGTGTCTGTGGCACTTTGAGTTGGAAGAGACAGACAATACACTAAATAAATAAGTAAAACGTAGCAGGGCTAGAAGATTGTAATGTGCATAGTAGAATCAAGGATACTCAATTCTGCTACGGAAATAAAAACAATTTGGATGAATGAAACTCATATTTAAGCACACATAAGTAAATCAGCATGGGAGATGTGTTCGAAAGGTCAGGTAGAGCATATGTGCATAGATCAGAAGAAATGGCAGAGCCAGAGCACTGTACCTGATATTGAAAATACTCATCAATACAAGACACTGAAGATTCATGAGTTCTTAATCTGGCCACCCGTTCTGGGATGCAGTCTGATGCCAAATAACTTTTGCCCAAAACACAAATAAAATCCTAGCTGCTCAGCTGGCTAGTTGGCAAGCAACAGCCATGATCAGGTGCTGGCTACAGACACCTTCTCTGCTGAGACCCCATGATTAAGTTCAGCTCTGGTCCTCGTAATGGTCAAAAAAGGCTGACATGGGAGAGAAGGGAACAGACACCTGAACACTGATGTAGCTGTAGACCCAGGTACTGTGGTCCTTTTACCCATTTGCTCACTAGGTTAAGCATATTAACTCACCCCATCATTCTCCCAGCGCGAGTTTTAATTGATTTAATAAACCATGCGACTCAATCACCTTCATTCAATTCATGAGCCTTTCTGAGACAGCTTACCTGGTTGTGGACTTAGAGCTGTCACACAGTGAAATAACTTCCCATGTGACAGCATCAAAAATAGAGCACAGAAAGGAGATGGGGAGTATTTTAAATGGAATGGTCAGAAAAGGTCTGACGGAGAAGGTAACATTTATGCAAAAGCTTAAAGGTTAGTGCCTTTAGGTTTAGTTCCCTTAGTTGGGAGCAAGGCACACAGCTATCCTGAGGAAGGTCGCTCCAGACACAGAGAACCACACGTGCCAAGATCCCCAGCCGTGAGCTTTCCTGGCAAACCGCAGAAGAGCAAGGTGACCAGAGAGGAGTGAACAGGCCCGCAGGAGGCATGCA
The DNA here is from genome assembly GCA_004026545.1 of Mormoops blainvillei. NCBI lineage: Eukaryota > Metazoa > Chordata > Mammalia > Chiroptera > Mormoopidae > Mormoops > Mormoops blainvillei. Next base: position 130,922 of record PVJD01003601.1, read on the forward strand.
GAGCACCCCGCCCCCACATCAGCCCTGCCGGTCCTCGGAAGAACTTTGGCTTTTACTCTAACGTGGTTTCCATGGGAAGGTTTTGGAGAGGAGAGTGGTTGAATTTACATTCTAACACAATCGATCGGGCTGCTGTCCACCGGAAAGGAATGAAGCAGGGCAGGAGGTCGGTGAGAGGAGGGTTGCGATGATCCAGGCAAAAGAGGGTGGCGGCTCAGATCAAGGTGGCAGCAATGCAGGGGTGAGGAGTGAGGAGATTCTGGAGCTAGTTTGGAAGCAGGGCCAATAGGAAGTGCCAGGGGGTTGGATGCAGGGAGTGAGAAAGGAAGGAGTCAATGAGGAGCACAAGGATTTAGGCCTTAGCCACCGGAGACAGCAAGGCCGTGAACGGCAAGGGAGAAAATTGAGGAGAAGTCAGTGTTGTTTTCCTGAAGAAGGAAATGAAAATTAAATAACTTTACCCAGACTCACATAGGAAGTGAGCTGTTCAAGGCAAGTATCAACTCCAGTGAGGTCATATTTCCAAGAGTTCATGCTCTTTCTGCCTCTCAGCCCACTGAGAAGAGTCTGCGGAGAAAGGAGTATACAGAGAGACAAGTATATAGAAAGAGGGGTATCCAGCGATAGGGGCTTCCAAGGCGCAGAGCATCCAGGGAGAGGATCCTACAGGGAGAAAGGCATATAACGAGAGGGGTGTAGAGAAGAGTACATGGGAACAGGGGCCTCAGGGAGGGGCTATAGAGAAAACTAGACATGCAGAGCAGTCCCCAGGGAGTAGGGTATCCAGAGAGTGGGGTGTCCAGGGAAGGGGGTAAGCAAGGAGAGGGGTATATAGGGAAAGGCGTATACAGAGAGTGGGGGCTACGGAGAGGGGTCTACAGAGAGCAATGGGAGCAGAGCCAAAGAATCAGCTAATTTTGACAGCAAGGTTGTGGGGAGGCATGAAAGATTTCACCAAGGAAAACTTACAGCTTGGCCTATAGTGCGACCAGACTGGGATATGGGAGGTGTGTGGAGGGGTTTCAGGCAGAAAGCAGCATGAACAGGACTGAGAGGCACAGAGTGTAGGGAAAATCCGGAGAATCGGAGGGCTGGCTTACACCATTTCAACAGTTTTCTTTAACTCAAAATCTAGCATAGAAATCTTGTGAGATAATTTACTCTTGCATATAGACCCATAGTATTATGCAAAGATCAAGAAAAAACAAGGTTTTCCAGGTGACAAAGAGCCTTTAAAACAGCTTTTGCTTCCTGTGTCTGCTGTCAATGCTTGTCTAACAAGGAATGGCAGTGCAATTCAAGACAAGATAACCGGCACATGCAAGACTCATTTAGTCAATCGCACAGACATCCCAGGTCAGCAGCAGAAATTATTTGTAAAAGTGAGGGCAATTTGATATTCCTTAACTCGGTGCTTCTCAGTTTTTAAAGTGCATGCAACTCAGGCAATGCAAATTTTGATTCCCTAAGGCTGAAGTGGGGCCCAAGATTCTGTGTTCCTGTCAAACTCCCAAGTGATGCCGATACTTCTGTTGTGTGGACCACTTTTTTGAGCAAGATCAGACCCTTCGTAAAGTATACTGAAGTCTAGTCCTGGGTGTTAAGCAAGCAGAATTGATGTATTCAGAATTGATGTATTAAGAAGTTAATGTATTACTTTGAAGGAGGGAAAGGTATCAAGTTAGTACATCCAGAAAATGTAAACTCAGGGAAATTAGAAGTGACATGTTCAGGTCATGAAGACCTTGAGGAGCAAAACACAAAATGAAAAGTTAGAAATTGCAGAAGAGTTGCCTTCCTGCCACCATCTGGGTGGGATGAACCATAAATGCAGCTGGAGTTTGACCTCATGGAGCAGGGGGAGAGTTTGACACTGCTCTTAAAATGGATCACCCCCATAGCCTCCACAGTGGGCACCCCTCCCACTCTAGGAATGTTCTAAAGGGAAGAAGCACATGAAAATGAAATGAGTCTTAATCAGAGGTGGAAAAACTTGCACTCCAGCCAGGCGTGCTTTGGGAAAGTTCCCATAGGTATTTGAGGTGTGTTTGTGAGTACAGGGTGAGATCATGACAAAAAGAATTTAATGATGTAAAAGGGTATCTGGGAGGCTCTCAGTTCTAGCACAACACCCCTATACGGCTTTTGTCAGCACCAGTGTGTGCGACTGAAGGCTGCCATGACGCAGCTGGGGTATGACAGGGGATCCACGTTCCCTCTCCAGCTGTCTGTGTTGTCTTCTGCTCTCACTGCATGGAAGGAAGCCCACAGTTATATAGCTCCTGCCATCTGTGAGCTCTGCAACTGTGGGCCATGAACGGAATGTCAGCACCATCATCTCATCAAAATGACAAATGACAAAAGCCTAGCAGTCAAAGGCATGGGCTAGGGAGACAAACTTCCAGGGTTCAAATCCCAGCTCCAGCATTTATAGCCCTGTAACTTTGGACAAGTAATTTACCCTCACTGTGTTTTCGTTTCCTCATCTCTGAGAAGGAAGATACTAGTGATACGTACCTAGTGTCATTTTTGAGGATAAACTGAACTAAGAGTCGTAAAGTGTTTAGAACAGTGCTGTCATGGTAGGTACTACACGAGCAGTTAATAAATAAAAATGAGACTCACAGACCCTTAGAGATCTAGGGACATATTTTCCAAAGCCCACATCTGGTTTTTAAACCTTCACCTAACTCCATGTGATGGTCAGTTCATTTTGGATCTCCTAGAAGACCACCTTGTGAGTGCTGTTTCAGATGCCCCCAAGTGCACTTGTGTGCAGTGAAGACAAGAAGTGGAGAGCGTAGGCCCCCGCACCCCCCAGCTCACAGTGATAGAGGCTGGCTGAGTCATGAAGTTGAGCTGTGTGCAGGCAGGTAGGCACTTCCACTGTCACATTACAGGCAGGTGGACAATGCAGATCCCATCTTTGCATAGTGGGAACCACACGATGAACACAGTTTACCCCCCGCTTCTAGTAATAATTGGGTTAGATACCCACTTAATACACATTGAACATTTACTACAGGATGACTCTATCTTCAAGAAAATAAGACACCTTTACAGAATTATGAAAGGACACTTCAAACCCCCAAATTGGGGGCACTGCCCAGATCCTGAGCATGTGCAATGAGACTCACTGCGGGTGGTGGGCAGGTTGGAAACAAGCTGGGAGCTGGAATCAACAGCTGCTGCCTGGGTGAACTGCACTGCCCGGGACAAGGACCAAACAGGGAGAGTCAAGTCCATTCTTCCTCCTCCTGCCTTCCTGTCTTTCTTCAGGGCCCCTTTGGCAGAGCCTAGCAGGCAGACGACACAGGGAAAATAGGACTTTTGGAGTTATAGCCCAGATAAAATAGAATATAAACAGGTAGGTTTGGAGCTGAGACATAATAGTTTACTATCCACTACAAACAGTAAAATAAGGATAATAATACCTACCTCAAAAATCAGATTAGATTATATATGTAAGAATGCTTATAAAATATGTTCTGCATTGAAAAATAACATTATTGAGACAGGTTAGGGAAAGTGTTATTTGGGATAGTAGTAAAGGGTTAATTTTATGTTTAGGATTTTAATATTCTGCTTTTTAACCCCTAACATGTATATGCATAAACAGGTAGTTACAGTTCACTTTAACCTTGCATATTAACTTTGGAAAAGGTTCAAACTCTTTTGTTCTAGACTCTGTAACCAAAATAAGAGATGACCAGTGTCCTGAGAACAATAACAGCACGTGTGAGAGCCCCTGGACATGTAGAGCAGTTTTCCAGACTAGAAGAATCTCATGTCCTGGGGCTGGGAGAGGAGACATCTCAGACTTGCTGCCACTCAACTAGCAGCGTGGAAAACGTTGGATTATGGCACTGGGTGCACGTAGGTAACATTGCTGGAACAAATCATAATGACTTTTGTGTTCATTGTTTACGGTAAACATTGCTATGTATGTTGGTTTTTTTATAGCAATTTGCCACAAAGCCCCACAGGCACTAACATTTTCATCTCCATTGATTCATTTCACAGAAATAAGTCCTGTATTAATGTGTGGGTTGACCCACGAGAACTTGCTGCTGAATCTCGACCTTTTTCTATGAAAACCCATGAATCTTTTTCTTTCATTTTGTATTTCATGAAAGGTGCATTTATTGCAGATTATTTTGATTTACTTTTTTGACAAAACTGAGGGTTTACCATGGACACAACCCAGTGCTAAGTGATCAACCAGAAAGTTACCATCCTTGACCTCATGGACATTGCAATCTACTATGAGAAGCAAGAGATAATATATAAACATACCAACAAAGGTGTCCTATGAAGAATAACTTACGAGAATAGGGGCTAGGAGCATAGGAACCTAATTTAGTGTGCAGGTTTAGAAAGGCCTCTTGCAGAAGTAATATTTGAACTCAGACCTAAAGGATGGGTATATAAAAATGAAGTGATGGGTAGATAAGTGGAAGACTTCTTGGCAGAATCAGAAGTAGAGGAGAAGGTTACAATGTGAAAAAGAACTTGGCACATTGAAGAAAAGGTTGGAAGCTCAGCATGGCTACAGTACAGCGAGGGATCTCACTGAGTCTAGAGGAAGATCTGGCTGAGTAAAGCCAGGTCTGGCATGTATTTGGATTGTAGGCAAAGGTCAACTGCAAGCCTTTGGAGAACTTAAGCAATGGAACAATATATACCTCTTTGACTTTTGTATGAACCATGGAGGACTGCACAGGAGAAGAAAGAGGAATTTAATTAAAAGGCTGCTGCATTGACCCTACTCGTGTTACCAGGTGTCTGTCCTTGGGGGTTAATGTTCAAATAGAGAAAGAAATTATAACGGCTTGGACTGGGGAAGAGTGGCAAAGAAAAAGGGAGTTAGATTAGAGATGTATTTTGAAGGTATAATCTGCAAGACTGAGTTATTCATTGCATTTAGAGGAGGATAATTCTGGATTCCTATCATGAGCAATTGGGTGATGGAAGAGGATGTTCCTAAAAGTAAGGGCCCGTGAAGAGAAAAAGATGGAGAGGAGACCAGTAAAGACATCAGGAGTGAAAGACATCATACAACCAATCAATACATGTATATGATACTTAGAAGAACCGAGTTCTCTCACAGAAAGAACTAGCACACCAAATATGGTAACAGACAGGCTCATAAAGACAGTACCCCTTTACTAAAACCTGTAATTTCTTTGGGTGAAAACTTGAAGTAGGGTCATGAGCTTTTCTGTACAAGCTATTCTAACATTTAAAAGAATTAATACCTCCTGGCTTTAGAAGTGGGGGGAAAAATCTCTAGGAACAATCCCAAAATCTTAAGGCATACACAAGCCAGTCCTCAGGTGTTGCGTTGCTCAGAACAAAGTCATAGCCATAATTTCTTGGAGAAGAAAGAGCCTTTGTTAGAGATAATCTGTGACTTTTGAGAGGCCTTATTGGTTCAGAAATGGGCTGGGCCAGAATTTAAAACCAGGAGGGAAAATAGAGTTGAAGTCTTATGTGAATTGGGATCAGAATAATCCAAGGGAAATGACCCCCTCCAGGCTTCCATGACTCCGCCTGGCTGTCTGTGCTCCAGTCACTGCAGTACCGGTCCATGTGCCACTTTACATGTTTGGATGTGGTCACAGGTTCTGGAATTTAGGTAAATTAATAAGATCATAATTACAGGCACTCCTTCACCAGTCTTTCCTGTAGACTCTGAAATGGTGGAGAAAAACTTCCTAGTATATCTCACTGCCAAGAAAAAGAAAGTGTAATCCCTCCTAATTTAACTTTAAAGATATTTCCACTACTAGCAAAGATAAATGAAATCATCAGTTCCTACTAGGAAAAGGCTTTAAATACAGAAATTATCATTCATTGAACTCGACCATAGAATAAGTGGCTTCTGAGACCTGATTTTCTACATAGCTGGGCTTAGTATAAATTATTTGTCACATGAAAATCTTAGTTGAAGATGCCTGGGGTCAAAAGAAAATGGGTCAGTGAGGGGTGTCTCTGATGCAATCCAGCTCTGTGTATAGAGATGCTGCTCAATGGCTCGGGGTATAGACTCAGCACCCAGATAGTCTGGGTTTGAATTCTATTGTAATTCACCTTCTCCCACCAGGAAATTTCTAGCAAGGTACGTTTATATTCTGTGCCTCAGTTCCTCATCAATGATATGAGGGTAACATTGTAATTGACCCATTCCTAGGGTCTGGTGTAGATTAAATGGGATGCTATGGATCAGGGGCTTCCTGGGATGTGCTCCTTGAGTGTAAGCGTAAACACACTCGCCCCGGGCCCCTAGGCCGGAGGTGCTGTTTGCCTAGTCATTAGCTCATGAATGAATTGCAGGAGTGTGTGTGGTGACTTGATAAATGGCGGGACCCTAAGAGCAAACGTTTGCACGTAAATCTTTGTAATAGTGTTTCTGGGTTGTATTAGAACCTAAACACAAAGAGTATAAACAGACCTATCTTGCAAAGGAGTTGATGATTTTTGATCTTTGGTTCTACTGTTTTTAACTTAGCTGATGGTGTTATCCACATTCAAGATACTTATCCCATTTGGTATCATTTCAGGAACTTGGAAAAGCCATGCATAATAGCTTGTATTTTAAAAATTAATTTAATACTTAGTAGGGATCTACCACATGCAAAGCCTTTTGTGAGGCCTGTGGAAGGAACGCAAAAATCCTAAAATATGATTGCTTCCACCAAAGTAGCTTATGGGCGAGGTGAATATACATTCAGAAAATAAATGAATCAAGCTGGGTGGTGGCAACGTTGAATGTAACTGAAATTAAAGCTTTCCAGCCTCTGGTTCCATATTGTAATGCTGAAGTTACAGTCCAGCAGCCGCTTTTTAAGCCCTAAGAATATGCCAGAAGTAGGCAATCCTCCTGGGGCCTGGGACAGTAGGTCACAGGCAGGAGGGTAGGTCTGACAGAAGAAGCTGCTTTTGAATTCCTCCTGATGCTGTGGAAGTGGTGGAGGGTCTACCTGGCTGAACTTGTAAAGTAAAATGAATTAAGAGGTATTTCATTGGAATACGCTTTGATTTTTAGGAGCTTATTGTTCCGTAAGAGAGATAAGACATATGCAAAAAACTTAACCATTTCACTCCCAGCTGAACAACTTTAATGTCCTTTGGGACAAAAGCAAAGCAGATAGGATGTTCGTAACTTGGTCCTTACCTGTCAGTATGTTAAGGGCGCTCTCAGGAGCGAGTAATAGAACATGGAATCGACAGTGGCATCAGTGAGTGTTTCTCAAGCTCTGATGTGCCTTTCAATCACCAGGGCTCCTTGTGAAAATGCACATTCTATTCAGGAGGCCGGGGATGGGGCCAGAAATTCTGCATTTCCAACAAGCTCCTAGAAGACACTGATTCTGTTGGTGTCAGACCCATAATTTAAATAGCAAGACCATTAAAAAGTGGAATTTTCCCTCCTCCATATACCAAGAAATAAGAGAGTCATTCCAGATGTGGTTCAGGTCAACAAGGTCAGTGCTCTGGGATTGGCACATCAAGAATTGGCAAATCATGTCCCACTGGCCAAACCTAGCCCAGTGACTGCCATTGTCAGTAACATTTTATTGGAACACAGCCATGCTCATTCGTTTTTGTCACCTGTGTCTGCTTTCATGCTAGAACAGCAGAGTTGTGACAGAGACTACAGGACCCATTAAGCCTAAAATATTTACCTTCATCTACTTATTTATGAAACAAGCCTGCTGACTCCCAGCTTAGACATTATTATTCACTTTGGAGTTGGGGCCATCACCTTTCCCTGACTCAAGAAGGACTCTGTTGACACACAAAAAAGGCAATATGGCTACAACATGTCTCCTCTCCCTCACATCCCCTAACAACTCATCTTCTAGCCATGCCACACTGTCGGTAGCTCTCCAAAAGCATCGCGCTTCATTGTGGCTTCAGAAAACACCAGGTGTCTTTTGAGGGCAGTGGGAATATCACTGAAGCAGAATTTTTGCCTGAAACATGGAAAAGGCTTACAGCTGAGCAGGTTGTAATGGCAGTGAAACAGAGGATGATCTCAGGTTCCAAGCTAAAGAACGTGGGCTCACAAGTGAGTGGGGTACCTTGTAGGTTTTTGAAGCATGGGGTCAGGCTAGTGTTCTAGAGATATAATTCTGATAACACTGTGTGGAATGACCTGCTGCACTAGTGTTCCGAGGCTACCATGACAACATATCATAGAGTGGGTGGCTTAAACAACAGAAACATTAACTCACAGTTCTGGAAGGTAGAAGTCTAAGACAAAGATGCAGGAAAATTCAGTTTCTGATGAGTGCCCTGTTCCTGGCTTGTTCATAGTGTCCCCACTATGTCCCCACAGCCACTTGCTCATAGTGTCCCCACATGGCCACTTCTCTGTGCATGACGAGAGAAAGAGCTAGAAAGAGAGAGAGAGAGATGATGACTCTGGTGTTTTTCCTTTCCTTATTGGATTAAGGCCTCACCTTTATGATTTCATTTAACCTGAATTACCTACCTAAACTCCTCATCTCTAAATACAGTCATATTGGCTCTGAGGGCTTCAACATATGAATTTATGGGCACACAATGGTTATTCAGTCCATGATAGCCAATGGAAAGAGAAATTTAGGCAAGAAGACAGGTTGCACCACCAGTGAAACACTAGAGGCTGAAACATAAGAGCCTGACTCAGAGTGGTGGGCTATGGTGGTACACACCAGCTGAAAACCACTGGGCTATAGGAAGAGAAAGGAAGGAACGAGTGACCAGAGAGAGGGTGGGAAAAAAAAAATCAGTAGGCCTTCGTAACAGTGAATTTAAGCAAAGACTGGCTATCTCTGACTGCTGTGTTTAAAGCCTGGTGATTAGGGAATGAAGCTATAGTGGAAGAAAGAGCTTCTTTGGACAATAATGATGGTTTGGGATCTAGTCAGTCTGAAATACTGTGAGGTTATTCAGGTGTCCTTGGAGGACAATGAATTCATCTCCCCTGCACCAAATGCTACCTAAAATACCTTTTATCAAGAAGTTGTTGATACTGAATTTTTAAAAAAAATTCAATGAGTCATCACACTCAGCCCTTGAACCAGTTTCATTATTGGGTTGGCCAAGAAGTTCATTTGGTTTTTCTCATGTGATGGCACTAGTAGTGCTAGAGTTGTCTTTAGCTTCATCCAGAACAATTTTGTGAGATTGTATTGTGATAGCTGTTATATCAACATGCATTTTTAAAAAACCCATCAAAATTGGTGAATTTTTATGTAGCCATTTTAATATTGAAGATGGAAGAAACTATGCAACATTTTTGGTGTATTATACTTTATCATTTGAAGAACGGAAAAAGCAACTGAAATGAAAAAAAGATTTGTTCAGTGTATGAAAAATGCACTGTGACTAATTGAATGTGTCAAAAGTGGTTTGTGAAGTTTCATGCTGGAGATTTCTCACTGGACAATGCTCCGCAGTCAGGTAGACCAGTTAAAGTTGATAGTGATCAAATCAAGACGTTAATTGGAACAATCAACATTATACCACGTGGGAGATAGCTGACATATTCAAAATATCCAAATCAATAAAGCTATTGGTGAGAATGAAAAACGTGTCTTTTATTTTACGGAAAAAAACTATATGGACTTTTTGGCCAATGCAGTATTTATAAGAATGATCATCAGATTGTGTATTATCTAACCCAAGCATACATGTTAGCTAGGGTTTAAACCACGTTCTCTTATTCTAATTGGTAAGAATGAGCCTATCACCACAATGTTACACATACCACCCTCTAAAGAAATAAATATTTAGTAGGTATTCATTTATGCATGCATTCAAGTCATAAATATACAGTAAATATAAACTGGTGGCAAGACGCAGCTCTAGGCACTGGGGATTTAAAGGTATCTAAAAAGGAGCTGACTCTAGTCTGTATTGGAAGTGAGTATAATTGTTCTGTTCTAAAAAATGCTTACTCATTTTCTCATCTAAGCCTTCACTTTCTCAGTTCTCCTTTAACCATCAGGAAAAGAGATGTGGTAGCATGCTGAGAAGGATCTAGGTACACTGCACAGAAGTTGAAGAGGAGGCTGGTAGAAGGGCCAAGCCAACTGACCATTTCTCTGGGAGTGCATTTGGCAGCCCTGCCCAGTTGGAGCTGGCTCTCTAAGAAGAGAGACACATATGGCCTGAAAATTGGGGTGCACGCACTACGCAAACCTGCAGTAATCAAACCTACACTGATCACAACTTGTGTTTGCTTGATTTGTGGAGACCATAGACTCAGGCACCGTTGTGAAGTTTCACTGCAGCCTATCTTTTTTAGTTGTTGGAAAAAAGAACAAGTCAGAGCCAAAGACCTTCAGGATCCTTCTAGCTGTTCCCTAGGAGTTAATCATTTCTTAAAACGTAGCCGCTTTACTCTTTGAACTCGATGCTGTGAATTTCAAAGGTCTTGAAGGACACAGTCTGTGTTTTGTAGGCGGGAAGACCCCTGGGCTACTCTGCTTTCCCTCAATCCCCTTTGCAGCTTCCTTTTCATGCATGCTCTGTTTTCCAATACAATAACCCAGTCCCAGTACCTTTACACTATCTCTACTTTCCCATCAACATTTATTTATTATCTCTACTTGGCATGTGTGACCTCGGGCCAGGTGCTATGGTAAGAGAGACTGGGACCTTGCTGCTAAATAATCAAACCAGCAAAGGACAAAGAACACAGTTATGCAGCTGGTGGCTAAGCTCTGGACTCAGTAAGACCCGGGGTAGAATTCAGCTTCTCCACCTACCAGCCTCAGCAAGCTATTGAAATTCCTCTAAGTTCCTGTTTTTGCCTCCACAAATGAGCATGATAATATCTGCCTCACAGGTTTGTTGTGAGGATTAATTAAGTAATTAATGCATAGTGCCTAACACATAGAAGGTGTTTAATATAATTTAGTCTCATTATTATGATGATCATTATTTCCGTTGGAAAGAGGATGTTTGGACTTGGCCTTCTGAACGCCACCCTCCCCCTGCTTTTTGTTTTGTTTTCTTTTCAATTCTCCCTCATAACTGCACAGGGTTCTCTGCTTTTCAGAAAGGAAAGTTGCTCTCTCTGCAGAGGACCTGAGATCCGGGCAGAACATGACTGCAGGTCTACAAGGACCACAGACGGTGACATGGTGCCTCTCTGTAACCTACTTTGGTCCTGTTTTCATGTCTCATTCGTGACCTTTGAGAATCATTGGTTGTAGAAAGGAACAAAGAACTCCATGACACAGTCAGTGATCAGTCTTTAGGTATTTACTCAATAAATATTTATTCTGCAATTACTGTTTGCCAGGCCCTGAGTCAGTGCTGGAGCCAGTGAGGATCAATGGCAGCCGCGGGCTCAGACCTCCTGGGACACATAGCCCAGCAGACAGCAGACCAACACTTAAGGGCAGGCAGCGCTCCAGAGGTGAACTGAGTGGGTCTCAGCTTAGCCTGTTAGGTGTCACCTTGACCATCCTCCAGGGACCACACCAGGAATCGCATGTGCATGGTGTTCACTGTCAATTGTCCTAACTGGAAACCCTGGCTGAAATGAACAACGGAAAGCTTGGGAGCTAAGCACGGGATGAGGCAGCAGGGGTTTTGAAGGTCGATTATGTCATTGGTTTGAAATTGCAAAAGAGTATGGGTGAAGAGACAGTTTTAACCTCTCCAAACTATCTTCTGGCCAGGAAGACCAGTTCAGAAAAACGAATCTGATGATGAAGGGATGATTGCTGACATTTCCTGTGCCCTTCCTCAATTCTCAGGATGACAATTCTCAGGAAACCACCAATGGTGACTAAACTATGATTTGGACTCAAAAATAATGGTGCACAGCTGGAGATCACCAAGTTTATCAACTGAATGAATGACTGGAAGTGCTCTGAATTTGCTAAGTTAGCAAAGCTGACCCAGTCTCCGTGAAAATAGTAGTTCTAATGGTCACAGACTCTGCAGTAATTTTATATAAAAATAGTATCCGGCTTTCTAGCCATCTGGCTAGGCATCCCTTGATATTCAGGAAGTCGTGCTTGTCAAATTACAGCTGAACGTGGCTGGGATGGGGGTGCGGGTCTGAGCCCTGCTGTTAGAACTATCTTCTCATTGGAATAAGTCAACTGCTGGGTAAGGGCCCAGCCGACATCAGGTTCGGCCCCTTGCCCACAACTCACTCTGTGATGGCAGAGGCTGCCCAGAGCCCCAACTCAAAGATGTTGCAAATGGTGGGTGAAGCAAATCTCCAGGCATTCCAGGATGGACAAGGCTTGGAGGCAATGTTAAAAAGAACCAACATTTGATGAACACTTGCTCTGTGTCATGCAGAGTTATTCCAAACTGGTAACCATGATGCTAAGTGATTAACTTGGGGAAATCCTGTAGGGCAGGGAGTGGGGAGAAATGCTAGAATAATAAGCGTCCTTGGAGGCTTTAGAGAAGAATTAAGAAACTGAGCCCAAGGCAATGGTCCAGCTATGTGAACAGGTGCCCTTGAACAGAGGCTGGCAGTCTTGGAGTCACTGGAGTTAGGGGCTATGTTAAGAAAGTCAGGGCAAAAGAGAACTGAGGGGAAGGCAAAGAGGGACTGGGAAAATGAGGTGGGAAGTTAGAGGCGGGATTATGTTCCAGAGTCCAGGTTCGTCTCAGAGAGAGAGAGAGAGCGGGCAACTCTCTCCTTACCAGCTGCTGAACGCCTGCCAGGTTAGGAAGAAGGTTCAGGTTACTTAACTGCTTCCTGATTCACGACTAGGGCTGGCAGCTGTGGCAAGCACAGAGGGCAGGAAGGAGAAGGGGTGGGCAGGTTGGTGGTAAACTGCAAGCCAAGGGCTGTCATTTACTGGAAAGGAAACACTGATTCCAATGTCAGACAGAGGTGCTTGTGAGGAAAAATTAGGATTACATACATGTGCTTTCATTGTTACCGATTAATATTCTCTCCTCTCACTCCAAATAGATGTCCCTCCCTTTCCCATCCAGGACAGGCAGCTGACAGCACAGCAGATCTGCGAGTCTGTTTGTCATTAGTGGGAAGGGAAGTGACTCCTGGGTCACTTACGAAGTGACGCTGTACATTCAGTGTGTGTGGCAGGCTGGCTATCCATCTGGCTGCTGATGAGTGGGAAACTGCACCACAAAGTAACAGGCTCTTTGGGTCCCCATTGTCACCCCTCATTGGCCAAGCAGTTTGAAAAGCAGTGTAGTGGGGGCGGGAGAGGGTACACTATAGTTAAAACAGCATGGATTTGGAGTCGTGATGCTCCTTCTGTGAACATCTGATTTATAAATTTGGGGGCAATTAATCTGCTCTCTCTCAGCCCCAGTGTCTGCATCTCTAAATGAGGGGGTTGTATTGTATGATGCTGAGGAATGTTAGGATCAGATAAGATGATGAGAAATTCTCTCCTCCCCCATATTCCCTGACTCCTTGGCCAGACACCAGGGAGTCATAGGAGACGCTTGCCCCCCGCCTCCATTTCCCACCTCCCACTGTTTCCACCTCCTAAGTCTTCTGAATCCATCCCTTCCTCTCTTTCTCCCAGTTGCCCCTGCCTTACGTCAGGATCTCATACTCTCTCACCTGAATACACTGGTTCTCAGTGTGCAATTTTACCTTGTTTGTATACCAGTCCCATCCATTCCCACGCACCATGAAATAGTTTCTAGAGAGGAGGTTTATTTCTCTCTGCATCATCATTCTCAAGGATGGAAATATGAAATAGGCTCCCCCCAAAATGTTTGGTGAGTGAATAACTAGGTAGAGGAATAAATTAATTGAATAGCATGTGCAAGCACCCTTTTTTTTTTTAACAAGATAGCGTGTAAATGAAGGCAAACTATTCTTATTCTGTTCCATACACATATGTACTATAGAAGCAGCACTGTGCTAAGTGCCAAAGACAGAAAGGTGAGTTGGATATAGTTCCTGATATTCAAGCAGACTGGAGACCTAACAAAGGACTGATATTGTAGTTCTAGTCTGAAGGTGGGATTCTCCCTTCCTCACAGGGCCTCAGATCTTTTTTCTCTTATGACCTTCAACTGATTGGAGGAGGCCCATCCATATTTTCAAGAGTAATCTGCTTTACTCAAAGTCTACTGATTTAAATGTTAATTATATCTAAAAAATATTTTTGCAGAAACATTAGGTCAGTGTTTGATTTAACATCTTGGCACCAAAGCCTACTCAAGTTGACATACAGAAACCATCCCTTAGGACCCCAGTTAGTTGATTGCAGCACAATGTCTACTATGTTATATGCCTGTGAAGTGAGCTAGGTCTTTCCTTCATGAGAAATTTCTCGATGCTCCCTGACATTTCAACTAACATTTGTTAATTATTCTCTCTGTAAATGTCCTGCAGTCTACTCTTCCATATGTATGCCATTCAATCCTCACTACAATTTGTGATGTTGGTATTCCCATCATCTTTTAAAGATGAATGAGGTCAAATAACTTGAATCACAGCTAATATGTGGTGAAGCTGAGATTTGGGTAAAGGCCTTTCCCATTCTGAGTACAATAATCTTTTGACTATATCCTGATACTTTTACAAATATTTAGTTTGAAGCCTTGTTTTTCATCTAAGAAGCACTTATTTTTCCAGAAATTCTGTAGTACCATTAGATTTTGTAACAGGGATCCTCTGTCTACAAGGATGTGAATCAGCACCCCCAGCTCATTTCATACTAGCCCTGCATCTGGGAGAGGCCATGATTGGCCACAGCCATATTGGATCTTAGTGAGTCAGTAAGATGAAAGGAAAGCTTCTCAGATATTATAGTTACAACTGACTTTTTTTCACACACACACTCACACAAATAATTGTCTTCTTAACTCTAGGTCAGACCCAGAGCATAGAGCCACAAGCATTTCTCAATGAAGAAGATAGAATTGTTACAGGGGTAATCAGTCCCATGCCTACTCAACCTATTAAAAATATTCTGCTTTAAAGTTGGCAAAATTAAATAGAATATAGACTGACTACAAACAAAAAATGCACTGTCTCTGAAACTCCAAATTTCAGTAGGAAAAAAAAAGACACATGGTATGGACATGTGAATTCAGTAAACACTTATTGAAGGCCTACTAAGTGCCAAACAATGTTGACATTTTAAGTGATACAAAATAAGCAGGACATTGTCTTCCCCCTCAAGGACACAGGAATGGGGAAGAAGTAATATTTCTTGAGTGGCTATTAGATGGCAGTTATTTTATCTCACTGAATCTTTATAACAATCCCCAAGGTAGGCTGTATTACCACCACCCCCCCTTTTTTTAAATAGAGGAGTAAACTTGATCTTAGCAAAATGGAGCAATTTGTCCAGATCATACACCTGGTAAATACTAGATCTGGGATCTTCACCCAGTTCTCTCTCTAAATCCAAAGCTCATGTACCTTACACTGGATCACATTGCAGAGAAGAATACACACACACACACACACACACACACACACACACCATTATAACTAGTGTAGAAATGTAACACCAAGAAGGGATCAAGTACAGTAGGGGGAATCTGGAGGTGTTACTTGAGATGGACTCAAAAAATAAATAAAAGAGATAGCAGTTTTCAGGTAGAGATGAGAAAGAACATGAGCAGGACTTGGAAGAAAGAGTAGAAGGTGTTTGGAGGATAAAAGTTGCACAAATTCTCATGGAGCTTTAAAATCAGGATGATCATTCTAGAAAGGGTAACTAATGTGGATCAGAGCAGAGCAGATTGGAGGATAGGGAGACCAGGTAGGAGACCCCTGGAAGTATTCTCAAGAGAACCAACAAGAATGGAAAGGGAAGATGGATTTGAGAGATAAGAGGGGGTTGTACGTATCCCTGAATTGAAATGGTTGAACCATAAACTCAGACTGCTGCAGAAGCAATGAAACCCAATTTAGGTGATGGAGAAGGTGGCTTGGTCATGAGCTTCGGTTCCAACATAGATGAAAGGGAAACAGAGGGAGAGAGAGAAAAAAAGAAGGGAATTTTAGGACTTGGAGCAGATCTGAGTTATGACCAAATACAAGATGTGTCCTTGCTAGAGTGGTTGAGACAGAATGAAAACAGAGCTCATCTGAGTGAAGGAGGTGAGAGGATTATGAATCTGAAAGTCACCAAGGAAGCTGGCAGTGATTCATGTGGAGGAAGTAAGTATTTTGGAGGCTGAGACTGTTGAGAAAGTAAGAAAAAGTACTCAAATCGGAGGTAACTGGGATCTGGGAGCAGAGTAGAAGGCAAAAATGTTGGAAGATTACCATAAGTCAGGGAAAAAATTGTCTAAAAAAAATATAGTGCATTAAATTGCAATTATAGGATAGGTATTTCCACCAGAAAAAAAATTCCAAGACACCTCTTTCCTAATTTAAAATTTGGGAAAAAAATGAAATATTAGACATTCATGTAAAGAATTACATTTTCCATATTTGTGGGCAAGGAATGTCAAGAAAAGCAACTAATGCTGTCAGATCAAATTGAAATGCCTTTCTTTTTTCTTTTCTCACCTGTCCTGTGACCCACCTAGTCTACTTAAACCCAACAAGGAAGAGAAAGACAGAAGTTGAGCAAATCCTCTCCCATTTTTGTTGAGTCAACCACTGGTTATCACTTAGACAGGCTCGCATGTTCAAGGACACCCTGCCCATCTGTATCAATAGTGATGTCAACTTGAATGGGCAGAGTGTAGGTCCATGTAATATAAAAGAAGACACGCAGCCTAGGTGAATAACTTCTAATCAGCATGAGGTGTAAGAGGAAAGTCTGTCCAACATGGCACCATGAGCCACATTCCAGCCTCATGACATGGTATCAGGTTCCACAACTTGGTCAACAATTGTGTTCCATTTGTTGCTTCTATTAACTACAGGGTTTTGCAAGCTTGGAACTTCCACCCACCCAGACCAGATTGCTGATGCTTAGCTGGTGTTTGTTAGTGAAGAGCTCATTGCACTGTCATGAATTCTCTGGTTTAGACTTGATTCAATTGTCACATAATCCAGAGGGCAAATGAAGAACTCCGTGCACTGATCTTCATGCAATTTCAACTTTTCCATTGTTCGTGCTCTGCCTCCTAGGGAATTCCAGAAAGTGTTGCTTAATGAGTGGTAAAGCTGTCAGTCATATGGGAAGAATGAAGAAAACAGTCCTGGTTGCTGGCAACTGACTAGCTGCATTTGCTTTGTGCTGATATCAGAATCTCATTTGGAAGTAACCTTGGAGGTCAGTGAGACCATTTGTTCATTCAAAGCAGCATTGTTGGAATACGGTCTTTCTGGTTCAGGGAGCTGGCTGCCTCTTGGGATAGGGCTAAATTACCAAAGCTGAAATTTATATTAAGAGTTTTTATTTGAGTGCCCATTGTGTGCCAGGCACTGTGCTAGTTTTTTTTTTTTTCTTAATGCATCATCCTAAATAGCTCTCACAATATGCCTGCAAGATAGGTCTCCCCATTCCAATTTTTTGCAGGTGGGAAACAGACTCAAGTTCCACGGAGCTGGGATTTGAACACACATATGCAGGTTTAGAGGACAGCAGAACCATGCTTTTTCCACTCATTGTCCTCTGCTGTTTCCCCAGACCTGTGTGATTCAAAAGTTCAGTCAACTCCTCTCTGGGGTAACAGTTTCTTTCACAATATTACTGGTAATAATAACAACAATAGATTTTAAGATAATTTGCAAATATATCAATTTCTTTTCTTTTCACACGAGTCTTATAAAATGGATAGAACAGAGAGTTCACAGTTCAGTTTACAGATAAGGAACCAAGATTCAGGAAACTAAATCCCCTAAGTCACAACTGAGGACTCTAGGATTCAAACCCAGGTCTCCCAGTGTGCACAGGGGCTCTCGGAGTGTGGCACCTGGGCCCGCAACATCAGTAGCATCTGGTCTTTTGTTTTACATGCAAATCCTCGGGGCCCACCACAGACCCAATAAATCAGAAACAGTGGGGGCGGGTCCAGCAATCTGGAATTGAACAAGCCCTCCAGGTGGCTGCCATGCACATTAAAGTTTGGTCTAGGCCCATGTTTCTTCCATTGTCCAGCATGGTATCTGCACCAACCTCCTCCCCTCTCAGGTTGTGATCTCTGCAAGGAACAGAATGAGAAAAAGGTGACAAGTCTTAAAGAATCTTTTGTACCTGAAGTGAATTTCCTCAGCAACTTCTTAAGATTATGCTTGGGATTCTTAGCATTGGAAAATATAGGTTTCAGCCCTAACAAAGGAGGTCAGTCAAGCCTATTAAAGCTAATTTTCTCACAATGAGCTGAAGGGTGACAGTCCCACAAAATGGGGATCGTATTTTTTTTCTACTTTCAAAAATTTTATCTTACCTCCACAATATTGCATTTGTGAAACACAACACCATCATAATCAAATGGCTCTTAGGAGATTTTTGTTTCTGACAGGGTTTTGCCTGTGATCATTAAGTAAAATATTTTCCAACAGACTGTTACAAATCAGCAATATTCATCTACCACTAAATCTAAGATGGTTATTAAGTGACCAAGAGAGGCTATGGAACCCAGAAAAAAGGGTTAGGAAAATGGACAATTGGAAAGAAAGTTGAGAACTGACAACTCTGTCCAAACAAACAAGCATCAAGGTCAGTAGAAATACCACTTATTAAAAATCAATATCCACTGGGGAGAAATCATTGCATAGAGCACAAAAGCAAGGCCTTTGAAGTCAAATGGGCCTGGCTCCAGTCACAGCTCTGTCCTTCTTATTGAAAGAACACTTTCTCTCTGTGTACCTTCATCTCACTCTGTCAAACTGAAAAATGGGGATCATATGTGAACCCACTCAAAGTGATGCCCTGAGAATTCAATGAACTCATATATGAAAAGTACTTAAAACATAGTAACTAACACAAAGTAAAGACTCAAAAACTCTTAGCAATCATTTTTATGTATTAAATATCTATTCGTGCCAGACATCTAGTACCTCAGATGCCAGAGATGTAACAATGACTATTCCATGAACCCTGCCCTCTGATCCTTTAAGCCTGACCCTCTCACTCTATTCTGGAAAGGTTTGCTTTTGGTTTGTTTTTAATGTGACACTTGGGACATATCCAGAGTTCACCGTATAACCTGGTAGGGTTGAGCACCCATAGGACTTTTTTCATTAGTACCTTATTTCAACAAATCGAGGATTCTCTCATTGAAAGATGCATTATTTTCGGTACCATTCAGAAAACAAAAACCACTGCCAATAATAATTGTAAGATGCCATTCATTGCCAAATACTCCCTAATTTTAATTCAAAAGGTGAAAAACAAAGCTCTGTTTTAGAATTAATGCAACATGGCATTTTTGTTTCCTCATCACTGTCTAAAATCCACAAAGAGACGTTCTCCCTGGACAACGTGAACATGTGTGCTCACAGGATGAAAGGGGAAGTGGCTCCTGAGAAGGGCATTTCATGATAGGCCAGAACTGGCTTGGAGGGAACATTATTGAGCCAGAAAATAAATAAAATATCAGTGAGATAGATCCTGCACTTAGAGACGGTAAATTCCTGGCCTGCTTTTGAGCTATATTAAAATGATTGCAGGCAGGTCAGTTAAAGATGCTATTTGCCACTCACTGGTAGGTGTAGGGCTCTAGGCAAAGTAACATCTATTTTCTGTCAGAGTTCACATATTAGTGGAAGAGATAGACATGTAAACAGAATGAGAATCTATGGTTCAGTATATTGAAATATGCACAAGTCTAGGAACAATATAGGAAAAATGATTCATTGTAGGGGGACTGAGTTTGGGAGAGTAGGGGGAGTACACTGAAGAGAAGATGATAACTAAGCAAGGTTTTTAAAGATAATCTGGAGTGCACTGAGTAATTAGTGAGAGCAACAGAATTGACAAGAAGGTGTGTGTATCATTATTTCAATGAACTTTGTCCTTTCACAAGCTATAGATTGTATGCACCTCATTCAGCTAGTCGGGAGGAAGTATAAGGAAGAGAAGGACAGATGTCCTTCCACCCAAGCCAGTGACTTTTTGAGCTCACATTTAGTATCTCACTATTATAATACATACACACGAAGAAGATAAAATGAAGAAAACCTGGCACAGACTTTATACTGTTTTTTCCAAGGAGTTGACAAACTCCTGCCCTTTACAAAAAAGCAGCCTTTGGACCGTGTCTTAAGGAAAAGCTGAGTTATTCCTTTTCTTTCTAATTCCCTGTATTTTATTTTGCAAGAGAAATGCCGGGGAAAATACATTGTAATAAAGGATGAAGAAACCAGACTTATTGTGAAGTTGATATAAAATACAAATTAGTCAGGGAGATGGAGGGCTGTGAGTGATTTTTCTCAAGGAGGGGTTTTGCTATGTATTCAGGAAAGGTCTATGTTAGCTGGGAAAGTGTGTACAAAATTGATCTGATTTTTCTCTGGGCACTCATTCAACTTCCGTGCCTTTCTGCCTCCAATCAATGTTGATGGTGCAGTAAAGTTTTTATTATTTGGACAAGACTCTGGCCAACCTTGATACTTTCACAGTTAGCAATTAATTCCCTTGAGCCTATCAACTTGGTACTGCCAACATAGGGTCCCTCCTCAACATGGCAGAGTAGCTTGAACCACAAATTTAGTGTTGTTCCTTCTCTGTTTTATTTTAATAGCTATCATTTATCAAATTGCCTTTTTCCTACATCTGCCACCCTCATTTACACTCTGATCAACAAACCAGATAACACCAGTTCAATCACAGATGCATAGACCAGAGCAACCATATGCCAGATGGTTCATCTTGGGGCTTTCTGGGATTTCAGCACTAATTTATCTACAAAGAATATATGCATAGCTCAGACTCCCTCTGAAATAAAATACTGGATCAATTACACAATTCCCTGGACACTGATTATGGTTAGGAAGAGATAGACAGGAACAATAGGTTATGGTTATAATCAAGGAAAACTCACCTTGTATAAATATCTTTGAATGGTGGTCACAAAGGCAAAGCCTTTAGCACAGTGCCTGGTAAGTAAAACCATCAAAAGGTTAGTTTCCCTGCCTAAGGCTCTCTCAAGGGCATCCCATCCTAATCTAAGATGATAGATATTCTAGAAGGATCCTAAGCCATGAAAGAGGAGAAACACAAAGGAAAAGAGAATTTAAAAAAAAAATCAGAACCTGTTTCAGCTTAAAATAGGAAAAAAGCCAAGCCTGAACATCTTCCTCATTATTAAACCAGGGTAGAAAGCCACAAAAAATTCACTTTCTTCGGTAGACCGAAGAAAGTGGTAGGCTGCGTATCAATGGATTTAATCCTTAAGCCAGACCATAAAGAATTTTTTTATGTGCACAATTTATGTATTTTTAATAAAGCAAAAGGAGTTATATTTTCATCAGAAGGCTTACCTTTAAGTCAGTGCCAGACTCTCTTCCTTCTTCAATGTCTGACGTAAAGTCGCCCTGTCTCGCGACAGGAAGCACTGGGGAAATAACGGATGACAGAAAGGATAGGGAACTGGTGAGTTTCAATTTGTGTATGACATGTAGGTAAGTCATCTATGTTCTCCAGACTTCCTTCCCGCTCCATGTATGTGGTGGTAGAACAATTACAGTGAAAAAAAATCAAATATGAGTGATGACTTTCCCCTCCCCCTCTGTTCCCTACTTATACCCTGTTACATGCTTATTGTGTTTCCCACCAGGGCTCTACATAAAGGTTTATGTGACTCTAAGGGCTGTAGAAGTAATCTCCAATCAGCCCCAACCAAACGATGTTCAGCAAATTGTGATGAGAGCATCACCAAGGTGTAGAGTACCTATAAAAAAGTTTTTTTCTGAGAAAAATGTATGTATTGTGTTAAGAAATTAAATAGTTAATTCATATTTGAGTCCTCATTAATGAATATTAAAATATTAACATTTTCAACTGAATCATTGCACATATAACAAATTACGTTTCAATAGTATTCATAGAGAGACATACATTTGAATTCTTTTTTTTAAGTAAGAGGTACTCTGAATAATTGTGTGTTTTTCAAAACCACTTAAAAACTTAAAACATTTTAGAGATTGGAAAGATTTTAGGCATTGCCTAGGCTACTCTATTTGTTTCCTACAACAAAAATGGATCTATAACTTAAATGCCTCATTCCAAAACACCCAACCAGGTAATGGCAGAGAGGTATGTTGAGGAATCTTTGTCTTTCACCATGATAGTCTTGACTCCACTCCATGGATATATTATATCAAATTATAAAAAAATTTTACAGTGTAAAAGCATCCAAGGATCTTAACCAACACAAACATAATTTTCCCACATTTTCAATGACATTCTAAAGCAACAGGATCCCAACTAACAATTATTTCTTCATATTGTACTTTTGTGACCCTCTAGTCTACATTATTACTAACTCTGGCATTACCCTTTATTATCTAAATAAGTGCCTAAGTTTGACTCATGACAGCGTCTCTTGCCTGGATCTGTTTTCATGCCCCCACTGGCCATCCCTCAGTTACCACAGCGTCTTCCCAATGCAATTCTTTGGTGAGTAAAGAGAAGCTTGAGCGCCAAGAAGGATATGTTCCTGTCCAGCTAGAAGCAAAAACTCCTTTGATTGTTATAAATTCACTCATTTACTCATTCCTTTAAGAATTCTTTTGGAGAGACATCCCCAGTCCCAGGCATTGGATTAAATGCTGTGGACGATCAGAGCTGAATGAAACTGTCCCTGGGCTCACGGCACCCAGAGTCCGGTGAAAGCAACATGTACACACCAGGCCCTACGGGTACAGGGCAGAGGAAGCAGCAAACAGAAATATAAGGAAGGTGCTTGGGGGAGTAAAGAGAAAGGAGCCATATCGGTTAATTATAAGGAAAATCCTTGTTTAAATGTGAAAAATCCAAGAAGGCAAGGCACAAAGGTGCTCGAAGTCCCCCAGGAGCAATTTTGTCCCCCTGCAATGAGGAGGGCACAGCTGGGAACCAGCACCTGGGCATTCTGATCACAGGATGTTAACAGTCATTGCCAGGCCACCAAACAGAGCAGAGGGAGGGGCCTCAGGGTCCCTGGGGTGGCAACAGAAGGTCAGAGCTGGAGACAATGGGTCAAGAGGATCAACTCAGTGACCAACCAACCATCTGTATGCCCTTAAGAAAGAGTCAAACTAGACAGCTCTGGAAACACATATTCTCAGCTGCTCAAGCAGACAGACAGATGAAACTGAGCTGACTCTGGAAGTGTTGATCGATCACAGGCACATTGTGGGATTTTAGGTCCATTTTAGTCAGAGGGGTACACTGTCACTTTACATAGTTGATGCTGAGGCGTCACAACTAGCACTTTATCTTTCCTGGAGCTGACGCAGCACTTAAGCCAGTTAGTATGCTCTAACATGCCCACACACACCTGGGAAACGCTCAGACTGTTGTATTGCCTAAACCCCAGACCTCTCAGACAGTGTTGGGTGCCTCTTAGGGCCAGGGCTAGGATAAGGCCAGCAAAGCACCTAGGATGCAAAATATAAGGAGACAGTCCCTGCCAAGAGCCCACCCTCTGCTTGTACCGCCCCAAGAATAAGTTAAGTGCTTCCTTAAAATCTGGCTATTCCACCATCACTCCAAATTCTAGGAAGAAGAGGGGCTTTAACGATTCCATGGCAGGCAAACACTTACTGTCACACAGAAGTATGGGCACAGCCCAAGTGCCCATCAGTAGATGAGTGGACAAAAGGACCTTGGTATATTTACACAATGGGATACTACTTGGCTTTAAAAAAGAAGGAAATCTTACCTCTGCGACAGCATAGATGGAACTAGAGAGTATTATGCTAATTGAAATAAGCCAGTCAGAGAAACAAAGTACCAAATGATAAGTGCCATATGATTTCACTTATATGGAATCTAATGAACAAAGTAAACTAACGAACAAAATAGAAACAGACTCAGATACAGAGAACAGACTGACAGCTGTCAGAGGTGAGGAGGTTGAAGGGCTTGGTGAAAAAGGTGAAGGGATTAAGCCAAACAAACTAACTAAAAAGCAAAAACATCATAGAC
Source organism: Mormoops blainvillei (assembly GCA_004026545.1). Lineage (NCBI taxonomy): Eukaryota > Metazoa > Chordata > Mammalia > Chiroptera > Mormoopidae > Mormoops > Mormoops blainvillei. Next base: position 154,930 of record PVJD01003601.1, read on the forward strand.
ACAGATAATAGTAGGGTGATTACCAGAGAATGGAGTGTGGAGGGAATCAGGGGGAGGTAGAAGAGGGTGTAAGAGGGATAAATGGTGATGGAAGGAGACTTGATTTGGGGTGGTAAACACACAATATACTATACAAACGATGAATTATAGAATTGCACACCTGAAACCTATATAATATTACCCAGTGTCACCCCAATAAAGTCAATACAAAAAATAAACAATAACAGCATAAAAAAAATACATGTGTGGGACAATGAGTAGTCTGGTCAATTTCCCAAAGATCTATGATTAAAAATTCCCGTTGACAGAGTCCCAAAAGCAAGGTGTTCCAAGCACCCAATCCAAAATTACAAACAGAGGTTTTCTGATGCCTTAAAAAAAAAATTCAATTCATCTATTAACTTACCTCCTTCCATGAGCCCCTCTTCACACCTCCCCAACTGACACGCATTTCACAGCCTCTTCTTGCGCTGTTCAAATTATAGACTCTTGAGAAAAATACAATGTTTCCGTGTAGGATATTTTTCCAATTCGGTTGTGTCTTAAGCCTTGGCTGCACCGCCTGAGTCCTGCTGAGGAGGGCTGGCTCTCCTGTTCAAACACCATTGTCAGATTAGTGCCTGTCAGTTGCAATGCCCTCTGGCTTACTTTCCTGAATGAGACTGGAAATTGGCAATCATTTTTATAAACAAAGCAATAGCCACAAAATATTCAACAAGTTAAATATATGGTTTAAAGCTACATAATCCAAAGAGAAAGTACAGACATCATTTTCATAATCCTCTGGCCTTCTCTTCCTCGCACCGCCATAGAGATCAGTCAGGCTTCGACCGGCTTCCCTGCCATGGGCCTGCTCAGCGACGCCCCTCTAGTCCTGCCCCGGGGCTTCTCTGATGCAGCGATGTGGACTGCCCTGGGGGCCCTGCCTGGCATTCAGGCACACACAGCCTGGCAATGGGTGAGTTAATACTGTGTCTCCCTTGAAGAATGGGAGATGGAAGCACATCGACGCCCGCTTCCCTATTTCTCATGATTTTTTCTTCACGATCCAATCTGTTTAAAATTTATTATTTTCCCCCTTTTTAAAAAAAGGGGGGGGGAGATTATCATGAATTTGTCTCCTTGTTCCCCCTCATCCCCGCTTATCAAATTCTATTTTTCTTGTATATTCACTTATACTCAAAATTAAAAACTCTATTTGGGAAAGGAGAAGCATTTACAAGGCAGGAGAGATACACATTGTTTGCATACCACCATTACTCTAAAAGAAATCGGTAGATTCTCCTCAAAGAACAAGAAAACAGCTAAATATATTTCGCAGAGTCCCAAACCCTTGGATTCTAAAAGATGACTTAACACCTCAGACAGAGCACACCCTTTCATTAACACATAGAGGTCGAAGATTCACACAAAACCTCTCTGACGCAATCAGCGATGAGGTCTGCATCAAGAAGTCCCGTGGGCCAGGTCATTTCTAGACAGGAGTCATTTTCCAACGAACCTGTGTGCAGTCTGGCCATCTCGGAGGTTAAGTGGAAGCTTTCAACACATGGAAGTGTGGGCCTTGCCCTCAATGATTCATCACTGTCAGCAATCAGGCAAAGTATCACCAACGGTCGGAGCATCAACTACTTTATCACCAGTCAGTTTTAATTTAAAGCCCATTGACGTCTGAATACAACTGAGCTCATTTCTCCTGATTAACTCGAGGATATTTTATATAGTTAAGAGCAAGGAGACAGAACGAATGATAAAATAGGACAGTTTATTCAACTATAACTTTAAGAGAAATCCTTAAATATTTAGAGAAATTTTTAGATTCCCTAGACTGCTAAATCTGATCCTGTATAATTTGTTAATAATATCCGTCAATACCTATAGATATAAGAAAATCGAGGCAGTCATAAAATTACGAGTAATGAAAACCCATAGCCACGTAAAACGTTTATGACATTTTATTTCCTTGGATTCACACAAAAATTTTCGGAGGTAGGGTTGAAATTTTAATCCTCTTTTTCAGATGAGAAAGCGGAGATTTGCTGAGATCAGGAAACTTGCTCAATGGCACGATTCTTGTTCATAGAAGGGCTTGGAGCTGAATCAGGGGATGTTCTGAATATAAAATCACATTCTTCCTAATAGACTAGGCTGTTTAATCCAGATGATGACTGAGTTTATCATGACCTGTATGCTCAAGGGTGATGAATAACATCAACCTTTTTGTATAGATGGCCCTGAGAAGCCTGTCAGTGCTCCAGTTCACGGTGTAAGAGTCACAGGAGGAGAGAAAGCTGACCTGTGAATACACCTAGTAGGATTGGAAATTGTTTGCCTCCAGCGCTTTCCATCCTTCCCACCTGTTCTTTGTCCTGGGTGGCTGACCTCTCTGAACTGCATCAAGGCTAGCCCTTCCTCACCCTCTGGGAGTTGGTCCAACCAAAGAAGTTCCTAGCAGGGGATGGTGGGTGGGAGGGGATTGTGTTTGGGCTTTCAGTTTCCCCTCCCAGTTTCCTGCTGGCCTGAGGGTTGGCAATGACCGCCTTCTTCCTCAGGAGACTGCAGTTTATTTGCTTCAGTTTCATCTCCCTCTGTTTCTCTCTGTCTCTCTTTCTCATTTCTCAGTAACCTCTTACTCCCCTCGTACCTGCTGACTTAAGTGTGGTTGTAGCTTAAAGAAGAGACTGAGATGAAGACTTGTGTGCAATATATGGTTTATTTGGGAACTTATGTCAGAGGACAGAAATATCCCAGAGAGGCAGGGAGAGGGAAGGAAAAGGAGTAAAAAGCCAAAAACAGGATGAGTAGTTCAATGGACCACTGCTATCACCTGGTGCTCAATGTCTCTGAACCTTCTGAGGAATTTTGTGAACTACATCACAGAACAGTCTGATAGGGGAGAAATAGGGAAGCGGGTGTCGATGTGCTTCCATCTCCCATTCTTCAAGGGAGACACAGTATTAACTCACCCATTGCCAGGCTGTGTGTGCCTGAATGCCAGGCAGGGCCCCCAGGGCAGTCCACGTCGCTGCATCAGAGAAGCCCCGGGGCAGGACTAGAGGGGCGTCACTGAGCAGGCCCATGGCAGGGAAGCCGGTCGAAGCCTGACCGATCTCTATGGCGGTGCGAGGAAGAGAAGACCAGAGGATTTATGAAAATGGCATCCTGTTATTGCTAACTCTGGGATTCTTCACCACCTTTTGGGGTTTTTCGTTTGCTTGTTTGTTTGTTTTTACTTGATGTTGCCATTCACTATAAAGAGTTTCTTCTTTAAAATCTCAATTAGTGCCCCAGCTGGTGTAGCTCAGCGGACTGAACTTCAGCCTGCGAACCAAAGGGTCACCTGTTCGATTCCCCAGTCGGCATATGCCTGGGTTGTGGGCCAGGTCCCCAGTAGGGGGTGCAAGAGAGGCAACCACACACTGATGTTTCTCTTCGTCTCTTTCTCCCTCCTTTACACTCTGTTTAAAAATAAAATTAATAAAATCTTAAAAAAATAAAAACAAAATCTCAATTAAGCCTTTTGGGACATCTGTTTCTTGTTATAACCCAGCCTGCTTCAACAGTATGCTGTATCCTTTCAAGCCGGCCTTCAGAGACTGGTCCTCTCCTTTCCTCAGCGTTTTCTCTCCCCAGACCACAGCATCTAACTGTTTTTGCCCCCCTCCTCTTCTGGGTTGGATAGTGCTCCCCACCTAATTCATGTCCTTTCTAGAACCTCAGAATGTGACCTTATTTGGAAATAGAGTTACTGCAGATGTAATTAATTAAGATGAGGTCATATTGGAGTAGGTTGAGGCTTTACTCCAATATGACTAGTGTACTTATAAGAAAATGGAAAGAGAAGAGACACAGGGAAAACAGCCTACGAAGGTGGAGGCAGAGATTGGAGAGGTGTGTCTACAAACCA